>JACBWV010000586.1:100000-134000 GCA_013435795.1 Chlamydomonas sp. ICE-L
CTGCGGGGCGTCACCCTTTGCCATGGTGCACATCTGCCGCATGACCGCGTAGGGGCACCACATCTGGAACCTGCAGCAGCCATGGAAATTGTAAATAAATCAGTTTCCACAGGGCTACGAGTGCGCAGACACAAAGAAAATATGGGGATATGTTGGTAGGCGGTGCAGCGTAGGGGCTCCACATGTGGAACCTGCAACACCCATGAACATTGGGTTGGGCAAGTCCTTTGTGCCTGCTTGGATAGTTGGTTGTCACTGACAGTTCCACACATACACACAGTTGCCATGAACACCGGGGTGCATGCGGCCTCATTTGGTTGAGGTGATCTTGTTTGCTCCAAGTTGGTTGAGTTTTCATCAAGCTCCAACAACTCCTATACATACAATCCAATATGCCACGCACCTCTAATGATCCAGAATTTGTCAGAATCTATATACATATACACACCCTGTACGTCACACACCTCTAATGATCCAGAATCTGTCAGAATCTATATACATACACACCCTGTACGTCACACACCTCTAATGATCCAGAATCTGTCAGAATCTATATACATACACACCCTGTACGTCACACACCTCTAATGATCCAGAATCTGTCAGAATCTATGTACATATACACACCCTGTACGTCACACCACCTCTAATGATCCAGAATCTGTCAGAATCTATATACATATACACACCTGTACGTCACACACCTCTAATGATCCAGAACTGTCAGAATCTATATACATATCCACACCCTGTACGTCACCACCTCTAATGATCCAGAATCTGTCGAATCTATATACATATACACACCCTGTACGGCACACACCTCTTATGATCCAGAATCTGTCAGAATCTATATACATATACACACCCTGTACGTCAACACCTCTAATGAATCCAGAATCGGTCAGAATCTATATACATATACATCCACCTGTACGTCACACACCTCTAATGATCCAGAATCTGTCAGAATCTATATACATATACACACCCTGTAACGTCACACACCTCTAATGATCCAGAATCTGTCAGAATCTATATACATATACACACCCTGTACGTCACACACCTCTTAATGATCCAGAATGCTGTCAGAATCTATATACATATACACACCCTGTACGTCACACACCTCTAATGATCCAGAATCTGTCAGAATCTATATACATATACACACCCTGTACGTCACACACCTCTAATGATCCAGAATCTGTCAGAATCTATATACATATACACACCCTGTACGTCACACACCTCTAATGATCCAGAATCTGTCAGAATCTATATACATATATACACCCTGTACGTCACACACCTCTTATGATCCAGAATCTGTCAGAATCTATATACATATACACACCCTGTACGTCACACACCTCTAATGATCCAGAATCTGTCAGAATCTATGTATGTATACGCACCCTGTACGTCAGGCACCTCACTAATGTATCACTCAGAGCGTCCCCCATCGCACGCACCTCTCATGGTCCATGATTTCGTCCAGCATTTTGTTTTTGTAAATGGCATTCCCCTATTAAGGTTGGGCAAGTCCCTCTGGCGTATTTGGCTACCCCTGGAGTGTAAACAAAACAAACTGGCTGACTTATGTTGACTGGATCACTCTGCATGATCCCTATCCCACCCACCTATCATGGTCCATAATTGCGTCCAGCTCCAACAACTCCTCCTATATTTATATATACACCCTGTACGTCACGCACCTATAATGATCCAGAATTTTATCAGACTCTATATACATACACACACCCTGTACTTTACGCACCTCTAATGTCTCACTCAGAACGTCCCCCATAGCACTCACCTCTCATAGTCCATGATTTCATCCAGATCCAACATCTCCTATATATACACACCCTGTATGTCACTCACCTCTAATGTCTCACTCAGAACGTCCCCCATAGCACTCACCTCTCATAGTCCATGATTTCATCCAGATCCAACATCTCCTATATATACACACCCTGTATGTCACTCACCTCTAATGTATCACTCAGAACGTCCCCCATAGCACGCACCTCTCATGGCCCATGATTTTGTTCAGCATTTTGTTTTTGTAAATACCTACAGTAAGGTTGGGCAAGTCCCTCGTGCATATTTGGCTACTCCTGGAGTGTAAATAAAAACAAACTGGCTGACTCATGTTGGTTGGATCACCCTGCATGAGGCCACCACCCACCACCCACCACCCACCACCCACCAATCAACCACCCACGTCCCCCATCACACGCACCTCTCATGGTCCATGATTTCGTCCAGCTCCAACGCCTCCTCCTTCTCCCACTTGTCATTTGCCCACTCAGAACCGGCGACGCAGGTGGAGCGAGCTCGGCACCATGCTAGGGCATGGGCACGGGTCTGGTCAGGATCAAGGGCCTACAAGAGGTACAGGAGGTAGTGGGTGGTGGGTGGTGGGTGGGTGGGCGTGGAAGTGGGCGTGGTGGTGTGTGGAAGTGTGTGGAAGTGTGTGGTGTGGTGTGGTGTGGTGTGGTGTGGTGTGGTGTGGTGTGGTGTGGTTTGGTGTGGTGTGGTGTGGTGTGGTGTGGTCATGATGATGATGATGATGATGATGATGATGATGGTAATGCTGATGATGCCCTTTGATTCCTATTGAATATACACTCATACCTTGTCGACACACTTGATGTGGTCCAAGGGATAGGGGGTCGTCAGAAGTGATCCCTTGCTGTCCTCTGGGCAGTTCTTGGCGACCAGCTCCTTCATGTCGTTGGTGTTCAACACTCCTCGCTCTGTGATGGCTGGTAGGGTGATAATGGAGGTGTGTAGATTGGTTATGGTGTGTCAGGGAGTGTATTTGTGTGTGTGTAGAGGGAGATGCAGTGGGGCACATATGAGGAGGGGGGTGCAGGTGGAAGGGGATGGGGTGAGGTGGGGGGTGGAGGGGGCAGTTCTTGGCGATCAGCTCATTCATGTCGCTGGTGTTCAACATGTCTCGCTCTGTGATGGCTGGTGAGGTGATGAGGGAAGCAGAGAGGTTGATTCAGAGGCGGCTGGGATGGGCGATGCGTGCTAGAGTGTAGAGGGAGGGGCAACGGGTATTGCTGGGGAGGTGTGTGTGTGTGTTTGGGGTGGGGTGGAGGGACTTTTTAGGGATCAGGTTATTCATGTCATTGGTGTTCAACACGCCTCGCACTGTGATGGCTGCTAGAAGGGATGAGGGAGGTGGGGAGGTTGGTAGGGTGATAGGGTGATGAGGGAAGCCTGGAGGTTAGCTGACAGGCGGATAGGGATGTTTGTGTGTGCAGAGGGAGAGGCAGCGGGTATATGTATAATGTGTGTGTGTGTGTGTGAGTGTGTGTGTGTGCGAGTGTGTGTGTGTTTGGGTGGGGTGGGGTGGGGTGGGGGAAATACTCACCAGTGACGCACCTTGCTGTATCAACTGACACTCTATAAAAGGTGCATATGAATCTCACCAGTGATGCGTTTTGCTGTATCATCATAGAGGGCGTCCATCTTGAGGATGACGTAGTGCCTGTGCAGGTGAAGATTAGGTGGATGTCACAATTGTTAAGGATGGTGGTGGTGGTGCCATTAGCAGCTTTCTTGCATTGTGGCAAAATAGCAACCCTCCAAAGCTCTAGCGCAGCGCCCCCAAAACACCAAAGTAGGTAATGCACTTGTGCTACCGACGAATTGGGCAATTTGTGTTTGTGTTGGTGTCGGTGTTTTTGTTTGTGTTTTGTTTTTGTTTTTGTGTGTGTTTGTGTTTGTTTTTTGTGTTTGTGTCAACAAATCACTGCTTATTAAGGCAGCATCATAGAAGGCGTCCATCTTGAGGATGACTAAGTGCCTGTTGAGATAAATATTAGGTGCATGTCAGTGGGGGAGGTGGGGAAGGTAGGGGGCAGGTAGTTCTGAATTGTTGCAGGCTGAAATCAAAGCATATCATAACATGCATGCCAGTGGGGAAGGTGGGAGAGGTGGGGGGCAGGTGGTTCAGCGTTGTTGCAGGCTGAAATCAAAGCTCATCATTATGGTTATCGGTCAGCATTGGTAAGGGCCAGGGTTGTTTTAAGGAAAGGAACCTGTGTCCTTATGAAGCACCATGGTGCACCTAGTACTCTTCGTGGTGCCACTAGCAGCTTTCTTGGGACAAAATGGCAACCCCCTAAAGCTCTAACGCAGCACCCCCAAAACACCATGGTACGTAATGTGTTAATTTGATCAACAGCACTGGTGCTGTCACTCCTAATTCCGCACCCCGTTATTGGGCTGAAAAGTATAATGTGTTGATAAATAGCACTGCTGCTGTCACTCCTAATTTGGGGGGTCTTCGGGACCTTTTTTTTTATTGGGCTGAAAACGGTGCATTCTGGGTGGGAAGGGTGCTGTAGGTGTTCAGAAAAGGGTGCCAAAGCCCCCCCCCCCAAAATTGGAGTGACAGCAGCAGCAGAGTATGATCATAGTGTGGGCGACAAAACAATACAATGCAACACAAACAAGAGCGCACACACACACACACGCACACACACACAAAAACACACACACACACAAACACACGAAAACACACACACCACACACACACACACCACACACACACACATACACACATATACACACACACACACACCACCACCACACACACACACAACCACACACACACAACCACTTCACACTCTCACACACACGTACCACAACCACACAACCACACACACACACACATAAACACAACCACACACACCACCACCACCACCACCACCACACACTCACTCACATAGACACACAGGCGCACACACACACCACCACCAACACCACGCACACATACACACACCGCACCTTGTCTTGTCAGAAGAATGGAGAAAGTTCAGCTGGAGCTGATGGGAGGGCTGGGAGGCACATATGTCTAGGGATCGGCATTTTATATGATTTTGGCCAAAGGTGAGTATAATATCATTGGATATCATATGGTATCATACAAATTGCAGCATGTGATATTGTATATAAATTGTAACTTTGGCCTTGTCAGACAGCCGGCATCATATGATATCATATGATAGCATGTTGCTGTTCCCTACATGTCTACAATCAGGTATTTGCCTCCCTTAGCTTGCTCCTTTTCATGGTCGAGGCTGTAAATAAAGGGAGCAGGTACAGGTAGGCAAAGCCCCTGATAATATCAATAAAAAGCTTACTTATGCTCGGCCTTCTGATCCTTGCCCTCCCCACACTATAGGCGCAAGAGTATTCAAGCTGATCAAAGACAACATTGACGTTGACGTTGACGTTGACATTGACATTGACATGAGCATGAGCATGAGCATGAGCATGAGCACGAGCATGAGGATGAGGATGAGCACGAGCACGAGCACGAGCACGAGCATGAGCATGAGCATGAGCATGAGCATGAGCATGAGCATCAGTGTATGTCCACAGTGTTATGATCCTTGTCCTCCCCAAACTGCTGAGCGCCAGAGTATTGAAGCTGAGCAAACAAAACGTTGTCATCACCACCAGCATCATTGTCACCATCATCATCAGCAGCAGCAGCAGGATTTTATGTCAATAGTGTTATGATCCTTGCCCTCCCCACACTGGACACAACTACGCAAGAGAATTCAAGCAGAGCCCCTTTCAGTGATATACAATGGTCTAGTGGTAGACCCGATCGCTTGAGGATGAAGAGTCGGGGGTTCGACTCCTCCTTCGGTCGCTCTTGGCGTTGCAGGTCGTCATCAACCGCGATGGTAGCTTGTCCAGTTGAGGTAGGAGACCGCTCCCTACCCGCGTACGATGGGCTTTCTTAACACCACGCCCCACCAGGCGTTATCATTACCTTTTTATCAAGCAGAGCAACATCGTCATAATCATCGGTCACAGCGTGGACGACATAATCAATCCTTCATTTTGTCTTGTGCCACGCAACACAAATTGTGCGACGCAGTGCGACCCCAGTGCAACGCGCTGCCCCCGAACCCCGCAGAGCGTGAAGCATGGAGGGGGGTCGGGCAGGCGGGCAGGGGGGCGAGGGGTCGCAGTTCTGACTAGTTTAGCCAGAGCTATTTGCAACGACATCGTCATCTTAATTTGTAACGTGGCTGACAATATCCAATAGTAAAAATACCCCCTCCCCCCCCCCACACACACACACACCACCACCACCACCACCACCACACACATACAATATACAATAGCCAATAATATATAGGGCTTGCGTAGGGAGTTCTATCCTTTTGAGTGAAAATCCTGTAATAAAAAACTGTAAAAACAACGGAATATCATTTTGATTAAAAAAAAAACTTTTTGTTCCGTTTTGTTCCTTTTTTTTTTTAACGATGCACTTTGTTTTACAAAAAAAATGCATCGTTTCAAGAAACAAGAAACAAAACGGAACAAAAAATTGGTTGTTTAAAAAAACAAGAAACAAAACGGAACAAAAAGTTGCTTGTTTTAAAACACCAAAGCTTACTTGTGCTCGGCCTTCTGATCCATGCCCTCCCCACATTGTGCGCAAGAGTACTCGAGGAGGGCGAAGATGACATCGTTGTCATCATTCACAGCGTGGACCACCACGTCTGCATCCACCAAGCTGTGCATGCGCCCCTTATCCAGCAGCAATTTCTCCTGCAGACCTTGCAGGCCCTAGGGGTAGGGGAACCATGACGGGTGGGTGGGTGGGTGGGTGGTGGTGGTGGTGGTGGTGAATGGGAGTAAGGGGGGTGGGGGGTGGGGAGGGAGGACAACATTTGAATCCCTGTGCATGTGCCCCTTATTCAGCTGCAACTTCTCCTGCAGACCTTCAGGCCCTAGGGGTAAATAGAGGGTTGGAGAACCATGAGGGGGGGTGGGGGGGTGGGGGGGTGCATGGTGGTGGTGGTGGTGGTGGTGGTGGTGGTGAATGGGGGTGGGGGGCTGGGGGAAGGGCACCAGCTGCAACTTCTCCTGCAGCCCTTGTAGGCCCTAGGGGTAGACAGGGGTAGGGGAACCATAAGGAGGGTTGGGGGGTGCTTGGTGGTGGTGGTGGTGGTGGTGAATGGGGGTGGTGGTGGTGAATGGGGGTGGGGGGCGGGGGGGAGGTTATCAGATGCATCTTCTCCTGCAGCCCGTGTAGGTCCTAGGGGAAGATAGGGGGAGGGGGAGACAGGGGTAGGGTTAACCATGATGGGTGTTGGTGTTGGTGTTGGTGTTGGTGGTGTTAGTGTTGGTGGTGGTGTTGGTGGTGTTGGTGTTGGTGGTGTTAGTGTTGGTGGTGGTGAATGTGGGTGGGGGGCGGGGGGGAGGTCACCAGATGCACCTTCTCCTGTAGCCCTTGTAGGCCGTAGGGGTACATAGGGGTAGGGGAACCATACGGGGGGTTGGGTGGTGGTGTGGGTGGGGTGGCGATGGTGGGGGTGGTGCTCATAGCAGCCTCCCGCCAGCTCCAGTAGCCAGCCACTGGGCCAAACCCAAAGCTTGCAGCTGCTTAGATATACCTGTCAAGCCAGCTTTCAGACTCACAAGATAGCTTCAGATTTGGCTCAAGGGTGGGTGAAAAGAGCTGCCTAGAAGCTGCTACGCGTAGCCCCAAAAAGAAGCAGTGGTTTAGTGGATACAAATGAGTGGGTCTGACTTGGGATGAGGGTTGGTTGATGGGTGGGGGTTCGCTTGGGTGGGTGGGTGCCTGGGTGGGCGGGTGGGTCCGCAGGCTCGGGGGGGGTCGGATGGGTGGGTGGGTGGGTGTGTGTGGGGGGGGGGATAGGTGGTTAGGTGGGTGCATGGTTGGGTCCGGGGGCTCGGGTGGTAGGGTGGTCGGTTGTGTGGGTGGGGGGTGGTTAGGTGGGTGGGTGGGTCCGGGGGCTCGGGTGGATGGGTGGTCGGATGGGTGTGTGGGTGGTAATGTGGGTGGGTGGGTGGTAATGTGGGTGGGTGGGTGGGTGAGAAGGTGGGTGGGGGGGTAGGTGGGTGCGTCCGGGGGCTCGGGTGGGTGGGTGGTCAGATGAGTGGGTGGGGGGGTTCAGTGGGTGGGTGAGTGGGGGGTGGGTAAATGGTATGTGTATGTAATTATAATTCTGCTTGTTATGAGAGTCCCATGCAATAAACCCGAAGACAAAAAAAACCAACCTTAGCGCTGAAGCTTGTAAGAGGGTGGTGACTGTCCATCGACACGTTCCTGCATACAGTATGAGTCACATGTTAAATTCATGATTCTAGGTTGGTGCTAATGATGATGATGATAATGATGATGGTGGTGGTGGTGGTGTTGGTGTTGGTGGTGGTGGTGGTGGTGTTGGGGTTGGGGTTGGGGTTGAGGGTGGATGGGTGGGTGGGTGGGTGGGTGTGTTGGGGGTGGATGATCAGAGGGTGGTGGCAGTCCATTTCCACATCCAATGCATACGGTATGTCACATATTCAGTTCATTATTAAAGGATGATAATAATGATGATGGCGGTGGTGGTGGTGACGGTCCAGTGCATCAATTTGTTCAGTTAATTGACAAACGTCATGACAGCCCCTCCTGCCACGGTTGGGCAAGTCTGTTTAGCATATTTGGCCTACCCCTGGATTGTAACAACATACACATACTTGCTTGACTGTGATGGTGTATAGCACTATGATCAATAGCTTATTTCTATAAATGGATTAATTCATTTACTTGCTTATTTACTTATTTACTTATTTATATATATATTTATGTATTTATTATTTATCGATGTCATAGTTATTTATTTACTTACTTCATTGTCAGGGCTTATTTATTTATTTATTCATCGACCCGCATCGACATACCTTCTTGTCAGGTATGGTGTCCAGCGCCGCCATGATTAATTATATACATCTATAAATATATAATTGCTTCATGGAGGGTCCCCTCAACACCACGCCCCTCGAGGATTTTTTTTACTTACTTCATTCTCCAGGATTTTTGTATTATTAATCAACATACTTACTTGTCGGTGAGGGTGTCCAGCGCCGCCATGATTTCTGGGGTGGGTCCTTCTTTGACACCCTTACGCCAGTCGTTCAAGAACTCATCGGCGAGCGAGGTGAGCTGCTCACAGCGGTGGGAATCCCTGTATACATACCATGGCAGGGGAGATACAGGTCAGTGCAGATTTAGTGGTGAAAGTAGAAGGCGCTACTGGTCAGTGAGGATTAGTTAGTGGTCTGTGGTCTTTGACACCCTTCAGGGCAGGGGAGATACAGGTCAGGGCAGAGTTAGTGGTGAAAGTAGAAGCAGCTACTGGTCAGTGAGTTAGTGGTCTGTGAGGATTAGTTAGTGGCCAGTGGTCTTTGACACCCTTCTTCCAGTCGTTCACGAATTCATCCGTGAGCGAGGTGAGCTGCTCACAACGATGGGTGTCCCTGCATGCATGCCAGGGAGAGACGGGTCAGTGCAGAGTCAGTGGTGAAAATGGAAGGTGCTACTGGGGGGCACTAGTTGCAACAAGTCCTAGGCAGTGTCACAAGCGAGGCAAAAAATTGGAAATTGGGAATCCCTGCATGCATACAATACCAGGGCAGGGTAGATACTGGTCAGTGCAGAAATAGTGGTGACAAGTCCTATGCAGCGTCGCAAGCGACGCAGAAAATTGGCGGAGTGTGTTGGCAACGGAACGAAAGGTGTCAACGATGGAGCTGACCGTTGCCTGGCGTGTCAGGCTTCAAGTTATTTTCCGGTCAAATGAACAAATGGGTAAACATAGGGGCTCCCGCCCCTTTGAAGAGGGGGCTCTGCCAAAAAATGGTGCTACTTGGGGGTACTAGGAGGCAACAGGGTTTAGGGTTTAGGGTTTAGGTATACATATATAAAAAAAATGTCCCTCTCGGCAGCCTCCACAACTTCCTCCTGAAGAGGACGGAGCCACTGGTTTGAAGTTATTCCGACATACTCACATACCCCATATCACTTCCGGTGGATAGCTTGCACCCGAGCGATCACGTAGATGTCATTGCTCGCGTGCAAGCTATCCACTGGAAGGGGTATGTATGTACCGTACGCAAAATTGTGCGATTCTTATCGCATTTTTTTTATCAAATACACATCATCCATATGATTTAATAACGAAAGTCTTGCGGTCATAAGTAAGGTACCTAACGGACTCTCTGTCCTGCTTGTAGCAATCATACGAAGTCAGCTCAGACAAAATTCTTGCGCTCATAAGACAGAAACCCAGTTCAAGTTCAAGAATATCATCCCTATTATTGAATAAGTTAGTGTACGTGGAACTATAGCTTCTATCCTCTGATATCAGCCAAGTCGCATAAGTAATATACCACCATATTACCACGTTTCCTGGGCTTCACTGTCCGTTAAGATTGCCATTCAATGCCTGTTATTCTAGAGATGCCTTTATCATTTTTTCTGTGTTTTCCTCATTTTTATCAGAATGTGTCAGGAGTAATAGAAATTCAGGGGATGAATTGGACAACCGTTTCGTACTACATCAAGAATCGGCGAGAATCCCAGGCCAAATTGTCGAGAATTCTCGGATTTCCAGGCCAAATTTCTCGACTAAGTACAAAGTGCGAGTTCTCGCGGAAATGTTTTGTCCAGTTCATCCCCTGAATTGCTATAACAGGATTTAACAGGATGTGTGTATCAGTTTGAACAGCATGCATGAATAACATTGCATTGCATTAACGGTACAATACCTTGTCATAGACAGGTTATATGTGTCCCGAGAATATATGTACCTTAGCAGACCTTAGTCTATAATTATCTTAGTTATTTGGGGATGGGCAAGTCCCTTAAGCCTAGTTGGCTAGTTAGCTATCCTGATTAGCTACCCCCTAGACTGTAACATACATGCTAAGGATACAATGATTTTACCTGAAAGCCAGAACGCTGCTCTGGTGCCCTAACCTTGTTACTTCAGCTGACTCAGCTTCCCTGTTCCCCCAGATCTGGTTACGGGATCCGCGATTATTCTGCGGGTCGCCCGCAGGTCTGCGCGCAGGTCGGAGTTTGGATTCTTCCGTTCAACTCTGGGCCCCTGGTTCAACTTCAGCTAAGTTGACAATTAACTGCGGGCGGCCCCAGCTCTTTTCCCCTCTTTTTTCCTCTATTTCAGGTATCTCGGACATCCTTGGAGTCCCGACCGGGCTACGGGCTGTCCTACCCTACGTACTTACTACGACAAAATATTTCTACCTGAAAGCCACGACGTTGACGGCATGCTGCCTGGATCTCGAGGCAGCAGTGCTTCTGGAAAGGGGGATCCTGGCAAGCGCAGATACGCGTGGACGCAGGGCGCAGCACGAGGTTCTGGTCAGTGAGCTCATATTAAGTCGGTTCGATGAATTATCCGTTGATAGCCTGAAATTAGGACTGCGAGAAAGGATGCAATCTGAAATCAGTCAGGAGAATGGGATAGAGAGAAACGAAAAGGATAGATTAACTTCAGTCAGGTTGAGAACTGCAGACTTCGGATTATTTCCTTCTTGTTATAGTCTTGGTTTTATTTGTGTCGGAGATCGGTTTCTCTGACTCAGATGTTGGGGTCGAGTTGAAAAGCAAGTCCGATCGTTTCGTTACATTGTCCATTGTTAACATACTGACAGGAAGAGCTACACTACTGTACCAATGCAACTATCGGTACGCTGTTGCATACGATTGTCGGGTTGACTGTACCGTAGTGATCGCGTCAAGGTCTCTGATAGCCCAGATAGCCCTGTGCTACACTGCTACTGGCCCTGTCTGATAGCTGGCGCCCGCGCCGGATGGTCGTTGCTGAGTTGGCAATCCATCCAGATCATGTCACGTCCCTGTCAAAATGCGCTTGAAAACACGTTAGTCTCTCATTTAGTGCGTGATTTCAAGCAAATTCCCCCTTTTTCAGCCTCCTCTCGTCCCTGTGCAGATTCAAGGAAGGAGGGGGCATTCCAAGTAACGGAATGGGATGAGAGGTTGACAGAAATGATGGGGATGAAAATGTTGGGGTTATAGTATTTGGACATGATATGGGCTGAGGAAAGCCATTTAGCTAATCAACAAGGGGTTTTTCCGTAGGTACAATCGCCACAGTGAAAGAAACTGAGCGAGGATCGAGAACCAGGACAAATTAAATTGGTTAAATCAGAACCGGGATATTAATTTGAACGCGGTGGGCAAGAACCGGTAGGGGGGATCGGAATCAGAATTCGAAAAAATGATTAGTTCTCGTTCACATTTTCCTGGCTGGTTCCTGGTTATAATGTTTTTCCTGCCGAAGACAGCGACCAGCCAAATTGCAGGCTGAAGCCAAGTTGAAATTGTAACCAAGTTTAAGTTCAACCTCGAATTGGTATTGGTATCTTGGAATTGGAAGACGGTGAGCCGCCCAGAGTTGGCTGAGATTCCATGTAACAATTCAAATTCAAATTCGCCACGCCTTGGGCTATCATAAAATATTAATGGCCACTTTGCTATGGGCTTGCATCTACTCATTATAAATGCAAAAGTGATTTCTTCGCTTTTACATTTTCCTAGTATTTATTTTACTGCTGTAGAAGGCGAGCAGCCAAATTGCTGGCTGAAGCTATGTAACTAAGTTCAAGTTCAAGTTATAAATTTGCCTTGGGCTAGCATCTACTAGTTGCCACCAGGGTTCTTCAGGAGGGCCCCCAGCTCTGCTGCCAGAGACACAACCAAATTGTTTAGCCTGCGTCCTGTGACGCAACGGACACTTCCTCCTGGTCAACGGACCCTCCCCATGTGTCCTGCAACGCAACGGACCCTTCGATATTGCGTCTGTAACAACCCTGGTTGCCACCATGTCCTGGGCCAGGATATATGAATGAACAACGTGCCATGGGCTTGCTTATACCTAAATAAAACTCCCAGTTGCCTCCATGCCTTGGGCTGACATAAACTGATGGCCACTTTTCCTTGCACTTACAATTTGCCTCCATGCCTTCAACTAATGGACCCTATTAAATAACATTATATTTTACCTCACGCCTCGTAATAAGGCGTACTATTTATTTGTTATATTTATAAACATTATATTTTCGTGCACAGGCCATACTTGACCACAGACAAGCCCGCTCCACACTACCCGGGGGGGGGGGGTCTTCCAACCATTCTCAAAATCACAAGGCAGCAACAAAGCAATGCGGCTACGCCTCGTACCTTTTTTTCCAGCTACGAGGATCAGCTGCTAGGCAGCTCCCAGCTACGAGGATCAGCTGCTAGGCAGCCCCCAGCTACGAGGATCAGCTGCTAGGCAGCTCCCAGGTACAAGGATCAGCTGCTAGGAAGCTCCCAGAGCTAGCCACTGGGCTAAGCTCCTAGATTTCAACGGCCCTGGAAATAGTAATGATGATAACGCCAGGAGGGGCGTGGGATTGAGGGAGCCCTGTCTTACGGCGGTAGAGAACGGGCTGCTACTTTACCTTGACAGAGCTACCATGGCGGTTGACAGCGACCGCAAACACTAAGTTGCACCCGTAGGGATTCAAATCCCGCACCTTCTGCCTGATTTCAACGAACTCAACCATTGAACCAATCGCCGAAAAGGGAGATTTCAAAAGCCCTAGAAATATGATGCAGCCAGATTTAAGACACACAACATTGCTATAGTTTTGGCTGGGTAGTAAGCCAGGGGAGCTGCCTAGAAGCTGCTGCGTTTAGCTGAATATAAATACACTGAACTACGCCTTGGGCTTGCACCTACTATTTGCCTCCATACCGTAACTGTTGGCCACGCACCAGTTTTCTTGGGGCAACCCAACCTAAGCCAACCATGGGAAAGCCAAACACGTTGGGGGTTTAAGTCCTTCTCCTATTTATGCAACCAAGTAGACAAAAATATTTCGAAGTCAGTGCCGCTTCTGTCTTGCCACTATCATCAGCACTTGATAGGGAGATAGACTCATCCATGGGAAGGCCAAACACGTTGGGGGTTGAAGTCGTTCGCCTATCTAGGCAACCAAATAGACAAAATCATCTCAAAGTCAGTGCTGCTACTGCCTTGCCACTATCACCAGCACTCGATAGGGAGATAGACTCATCCATGGGAAGGCCAAACATGTCTGGGTTGAAGTTCTCTTCCTATTTAAGCAAGCATAACAGCTGAAGTATTGGTACAGTGCCAGCAATGCCATGGGAAGGCCAAACACGTTGGGGGTTGAAGTCCTTCTCTAATCTAGACAACCAAATAGACAAAATCATCTCAAAGCCAGTGCTGCTTCTGCCTTGCCACTATCATCAGCACTGGATAGGGAGATAGACTCATCCATGGGTAGACCGAACACGTTGGGGGTTGAAGTCCTCTTTCTATTTAAGCAACCATGACAACAATTGGGGTACTGGTACAGTGGCAGAATTGAAATGGGAAGGCGAAACACGTTGAAGTCCTTCTCCTATACAAGCAACCAAGTAGATAAACCCATCTCTAAGCTGCACAGATAATCTGCTGCCTCATGTACTACGTTGCGTGGAGGAGTCCCTACCACCTGGAGGGTGATACTTACTATGTCTGCCATTGTGACTTTACCTAGCTGCGGCGTACAGGAGGGCCCCCTTAACACCACGCCCCTCCAGGCGTTTTTGTTTTTTAACTGATGGCAACCAGGGTTGTTCAGGAGAAACCCCAGTAATGCCCACCAGGGTTGTTCAGGAGGACCACCAATACTGCCCACCAGGGTTGTTCAGCTGGACCCCCAGTACTGCCCACCAGGGTTGTTCTTGAGGACCCCCAGTAGTGCTAACCATGGTTGTTCATGAGGACCCCCAGTAGTGCCCACCAGGATTGTTCAGGAGAACCCCCAGTAGTGCCCACCAGGGTTGTTCATGAGGACCCCCAGTTGTTCCCACCTAGGTTGTTCAGCTGGACCCCCAGTAGTGCCTACCAGGGTTGTTCAGGAGGACCCTCAGTACTGCCCAGCAGGGTTGTTTAGCAGGAACACCAGCCCTGCATCCTTAGACGCAATCAATTGTACAGCCTGGATCCTGAGACGCAATCAATTGTACAGCCTGCATCCTGAGACGCATCCAAATGCATAGCCTGCATCCTGAGACGCAACCGACCCACAACCGAACCATTGCCTACATCCTGAGACGCTACCAACCCACTGAAGCTGCATCGGCCACACAACGGACCCTCCCCGCGTTGTGTTTAAGGATTGCATCAACTAAAAAGCAACATGCCTATAACTAATGGCCACTATGCATGGGGCTTGACCGCAACAACAGTACGGTGTCGTGGTGTTGCGAGCTTCTGGAGGGGCGCACTGAATCCCACCTCTTGGATAGCAGCATGGAGGTCTAGAGTGATGTACTCCTGTGGTGAGAGGGTGGAGAGGGGTTGGGTTGGGTTGGGTTGGGTTGGGTTGGGTTGGGTTGGTTGGGTTGGGTTGGCTGGGTTGGGTTAGCTTGGGTTGGGAGGGGGATGGCAATTACACCGACACAGGCACCTTCTGGATAGCAGGCTCAAGGTGGTTATAGAGTGATGCTGTTTGTGGTGGTGAGGAAGGTGAGAGGGGGGGGTGGGGGGGGCGGGAAGGGATTGGTTGGCTTGGGTTGGGATTGGGTTGGGGGGGGATGGCAATTCACCGAAACAGGCCCTCTCTGGATTAGCAGCCGGTGGTTATTAGATAGGGCGGTTGATGTTAGATTGGGGGGTGAGAAGGAGAGAGGGGGTGGGGTTGGGGGGGAAGGGATGGGATGGGTTGGATTTGGGTTTGGCTTGGTTGGGGAGGGGATGGCAATTGGGATGGCAGACACCGGAACACAGGCACCTCCTGGAGGATTAGCAGCACGTGGTTCTAGAGTGATGGTTATCTTGTGGTGCGTGAGAAGGTGTGAGAGGGGTGGGTTGGGGGGGAATTGGGATGGGTGGGCTTTGGTTGGCTTGGGTTGGGACGGGGGATGGCAATTTTTTGAAAAAACCGGACAAAGGCACCTTTCCTGGATAGCAGCCACAGTGGCTCGAGTGATGTTTCTTGTGGGTGGAGGAGGATTAGGTTTTGTCATCTGCTGTAGAGGGGGTTTCACCCTTCTTGGGGTGGGGGGGGATCTGGTCCGGTCTGGCGAAGGGGTAGGGGGGGGGTGGGAGGGGGGGGGACGTACTATCTGGGGGTGGTTGGTCGAGGGGTCCGAGGCGAAAGGACAAAAGAACAAAACGGCACCTACTAGGGAGACGAATGCACACGGTGGTATATTCCGACGAGGGATGTGCGCAGGGTGGTGTCGGGGGTGCGAGAAGTGTATTGAGAGGGGGGTGGGTTGTTGGGGGGGAAATGGGATGGGTTGGCTTGGTTTGGCTTGGGGGGAGGGGGGGATGGCAATTAAACCGACACAGGCAAAGATTCAGGATAGAAGAAAGCAAGGAGGCATCTTTTATGTGGGGTCCTGGGAGAGTAGGGAGGTGAGATTGGTGGGGGGTCGGTGGAATGATCTAGGGTCGAGATGGGGTCGGGGTGTGGGGGGGGAAGGGAAGGGGGAGGGGGAGGGGTGGCTGGGGGGGGGCGGGGGGTGGGGACGGGGAGGGCTGAAGTGAAACCGAAAATAGGAACAGAAATGGATCGTAGGCAGGCAAAAGTGGGGATCGATAGTAGTGACGGTGCTGCGGGTGGTTGTGTTGAGAAGGTGATGAGGGGGCTCTTGGTTGTGGGGGGGGAGGGACTGGTTGGATTGGTTTGGCTTTGGGTTGGGAGGGGTGATGGCAATTGTAAACGAACACAGGCACCTCCGCGGATTAGCAGCAAAGTGGTATAGAGTGATGGTCTTTGTGTCCCCCGGCTTCTGGGTCTCGAGAATGGGGCCGTTCAGAGGATGGGGTTGGGGTGGGGCGGGAATTGGGAAGGGGGGAATGGGTGATGGGGTCCGTGGCTTGGTTTCTTGGTTGGGCTTGGGTTGGGAGGGGGACGATGGGCAATTACACGACACAGGCAACATCCGGATCAGCAGCAAGGTGGTCTTCAGAGGCGAGGGGCTCTTGTGGGGCCTTCGTGATCGAAGGGTGTCCAGAGAGGGGTGCGGTCTTGGGGGGGAATGGGATGGGGTGGCCCTTGGGTTGGCTTGGGTTGGGAAGGGGGGATGGCCAGGACGGGGGATGGCAATTACACCGACCACAGGCATCTCCTGGATAGCAGACGGGGTTCCCTGGTGATAGAGTGATGTCTATGGTGGTGGTGAGAAGGCTGAGAGCGGGTTGGAGTTGGGGGGAATGGAGACGGGATGAGATGGGTTGGGCTTGGTTTGGCTTGAGTTGGGAGGGGGGAGATGGAATTACACCGACACAGGCACCTCCTGGATAGCAGCACAGTGGTCTAGAGTGATGTTCTCTTGTGGCGGCGGGGAAGGTCACACGATTGAGGGTTGGGTTGGGGGGGTCAGAATGGGATGGGTTGGCTGGTTTGGGCTGGGGTGGGATGGGGGAGAGATGGCAAATTAAAAACCGACAAAGGCACCTCTGGATAGCGCACAGTGGTTCTAGAGTGATGTTCTCTTTCGCAGAGGCTTGGTCCAACCCTCGCTAGACTGAAACGGGCTGGCTGAGAGGGGGATCCGTGGGGGGGGGGCGGCTGACATGGGGAAGGGGCCGGGGGAGGGGGGATTGGGGAGTTGTGGGGGGCGTTTGCTCGTAGGGGGGATCTTTTTAGGGGCCGCAGGTGAAAGTGAAAAAAGACAATGGCAAAGAAGGGATAGAACCCGAAAGAGGGGGGCAGGCCTGAGGGAGGGGGTTTCTGGTTGGGGGCTTTGTTAGAAGTGGAGGGTGAGAGGGGCGCCTTGGTGGGCGTTTGAGAAGGTGAGAGGGGTGGGGGGTGGGGCCGGGGCAACTTAGCACAGGGGCGTGAAGGGGAATGGGTTTTTTTGGATTGGTTTGGTGGGGTGGGGTTGGGCAGGGGGATGGCAATTACACCGGGGGAAAACAGGCCACCTCCTGGATACGGAAGCATAATCGGTGGTCTAGAGGGATGTTCTCTTGTGGTGGTGACGAAAGGTTGAGAGGGGTTGGGTTGGGGGGGAATGGGATGGTTTGGGTTGCCTTGGTTGGCTTGGGTTGGGAGGGGGGAAGGGCCAATACACCGACACAGAATCTCCTGGATAGACGCAAAGTGGTATATAGAGTGCTTTCTTGTGGATGGTGAGAAGGTGATGAGGGGTTGGGGTGGGGGGGAAGGGGGGGGATTTTTGGGGTTGAGTGGTTTGGGGCTTGGGTTGGGAGGGGGAGATGGCAATTAACCCGAACCAGGGGCACCTCCTGTAGCAGCACAGTGGTCCTAGAGTGAGGTTCTCTGTGGTGGTGAGAAGTGAGGAGGGGTTGGGCTTGGGGGGGATGTGATGGGTTGGCTTGGTTTGGGCTTGGGTTGGGAAGGGGGGATGGCAATTACAACAGGACACCAGGCACCTCCTGGATAAGCAGCCGGTGGTCTAGGAGTGATTTCTCTTGTTGGGGGGGAGAGGGTGACTCGAGGGGGGGGGGGGGCGGGGGACCAGGGGAAGGGGGATCACCTTTACCTTCTCCTTCTTGGGAGGTGGATCCGGGGCGTTTTTGACTTCCTCTCTGTACTTTCTCTTATTCTCCATACTCGGAGACGGTTCTGGTGGGGGTCCTTCTGTTACGGGGGTAGGGAAAGAAAAGTCGAAAAAGACAACAATTTGAACTACAACGAAAGGGAGATGTGATCAGTGAATACGGGGGTGTCCGATTCCAAGTAGTCCTCCTATGGGCGAGGGGTTACAGTTCGTTAGTCCCTGCTTTGTTTTTCTTTTCCTGTCGGCTCTAGAGATGGGCGCTCTCTATCCTCGCTGCTTTTTCGGGGGCTTTCTCCTTGGCACTCTCGTGAGAAAGGGTCTTCTTATTTTCCTTTCCGTATCTTCTTCGCGGTCTTTGGGCTCCTCTGAGTATCGCTTGTGGTCTGTTTATCTCTTGTTCCCTATGGTTTCTCAGCCATCCCGAGGGGGTGGGCCTTGCTTATGCGTGTGGTTGTTGGTTTTCCTCCCTTTTACCTTCTTTCCCTCTGGGTGTCTCATCCCGAATGGCGACCTCTTTTGGGGTATCTCTTCGTGGATGGGGCTTGGATTGTTGGCTGGTTGGGCTCGAGGCAGGGGCGATGGCAATTACACGACACAAGGGGCACCTCTGGATAGAGCACGGTGGTTCTAGGTGATGTATATTTTGTGCGTGGTCTGAGAAGGGTGGAGAGGGGTTGGGTTGGGGCGGGATGGGAAGGGGATGGTGGTGGCGTGGTTTGGCTGGGGTTGGGAGGGGGTGATTGGCATTACACCGACACCAGGGCCCCTCCTGGATAGCAGGCACGGTGCGGTTTATCGAGTGGATGTTATAGTGTGGTGGTGAGGAAGGTGAGAGGGGATGGGTGGGGGGGGGAATGGGATGGGTTGGGTTGGCTTGGTTTGGCTTGGGTTGGGAGGGGGATGGCAATTACACCGACACAGGCACCTCCTGGATAGCAGCACAGTGGTCTAGAGTGATGTTCTCTTGTGGTGGTGAGAAGGTGAGAGGGGTTGGGTTGGGGGGGAATGGGATGGGTTGGCTTGGTTTGGCTTGGGTTGGGAGGGGGATGGCAATTAAACCGACACAGGCACCTCCTGGATAGCAGCACAGTGGTCTAGGGAGTGAGGTTTTATCTTGGGTGCGTGAGAAGGTGAGAGGGGTGGTTGGGTTGGGCGGGGAGGGAGGGGAATGGATGGGTTGGCTTGTGTTTGGCTGGTTTGGGAGGGGGGTGATGGCAAGTACACCGACACAGGCAAAACCTGCGGAAGCAGCACGTGTTCTAGAGTGATTGTTCTCTTGTGGTGGTGAGAAGGGTGAGGGTGAGGAGGGGGCGGGTGGGGGGAATGGGATGGGTTGGCTTGGTTTGGCTTGGGTTGGGAGGGGGAGAGGGCACTTAACCACCGACACAGGCACCGCCGTGGGATAGCAGGCACGGGGTCTAGAGTGATGTGTTTCTCTTTGTGGTGTGAGAAGGTGAGAGGGGTGGGTGGGGGGGAATGGATGGGTTGGCTGGATGGCTGGGTTGGGGAGGGGGATGGCCATTACACCGACACAAGCCACCTCCTGGAATAGCAGAACGGGGGTATAGAAGTGATGTTCTCTTGTGGTGGTGAGAAGGGTGAGATGGGTTGGTTGGGGGGAAATGGGATGGGCTTGGATTGGTTTGGGCGTGGGTTGGGAGGGGGGGATGGCAATTAAACCGCCACAGGCACCTCCTGGAAGCAAAGCACATGGCTAGAGTTGAAGTGATGTCTCTTGTGGTGGTGAGAAGGTGAGAGGGGTTGGGGGTGGGGGGGAAAAGTGGAGGGGGTTGGCTTGGTTTGGCTTGGAGGGGGATGGCAATACACGACACAGGGCACATCCTGGATGCAGCACGGTGTGGTCTAAGAGTGATGTTCTCTTGTGGTGGTGAGAAGGTGAGAGGGGTTGGGTTGGGGGGGAATGGATGGGTTGGCTTGGTTTGGCTTGGGTTGGGAGGGGGATGGCAATTACACCGACACAGGCACCTCCTGGATAGCAGCACAGTGGTCTAGAGTGATGTTCTCTTGTGGTGGTGAGAAGGTGAGAGGGGTTGGTTTGAGAGGGGTGGGTGGGGGGGGAAGGGATGGGTCGGGCTTGGGTTGGCTGGGTTGGTTGGGAAAAGGAGGGGGATGGCAATTAAAACGACACAGGCACCCTCCTGGATAGCAGCACAGTGGTTAGAGTGACGTTCTCTTGTGTGGTGGAGGAAGAAGGTTGAGAGGGGGTGGGTTGGGGCGGGAATGTGATGGGTTGGTTGGTTTGGCTTGGGAGGGGGAGATGGCAATTACACCGACAAGCACCTCCGGATAGCAGACAAAGGTGGGTATAGAAGTGATGTTCTCTGTGGTGGTGAAGAGGTGAGAGGGGTTGGGTGGGGGGGGAATGGGATGGGTTGGCTTGGTTGGGTGTTGGGTTGGGAGGGGGATGGCCATACACCGCACAGGGCTATTCCAGGATAGCAGCACGGGGGTTAGAGTGATGTTCTCTGTGGTGGTGTAGAAGGTGAGAGGGTGGGTTGGGGGGGGGGGAATGGGATGGGATTGGGTTGGCTGGTTTGGGCTTGGGTTGGGAGGGGGATGGCAATTACACCGAACAAAGGACCTCCTGGATAGAAGCACAGTGGCTAGAGTGATGTTCTCTTGTGTGGTGAGCGGGAGAGGGGTTGGGTGGGGGGGAGGGAATGGGATGGGTTGGCTTTGGTTTCGGCTTGGGGTTGGGGAGGGGGATGGCATTAACGACACAGGCACCTCCGGATAGCAAAGCACGGTGGTCTAAGAAGGATGTTCTATTGTGGTGGTGAGAAAGGTGAGAGGGTGGGTTGGGGGGGGGGGAATGGAATGGGGGCTTGGTTTTGGATTGGGTTGGGAGGGGGATGGGCAATGTACACCGACCAGGGCACCTCCTGGTAGCAGCACGGTGGGTCTAGAAGTGATGTTTCTCTTGTGGTGGTGGAGAGGTGAGAGGGGTTGGGTTGGGGGGGGAGGAATGGGAGGGGTTTGGCTTGGTTTGGCTTGGGTTGGGAGGGGGGAATGGCTAAATTACCTGACAACAAGCAACCTCTTGGATACGCAGCACAGGGTCTAGAGTGATGTTCTCTTGTGGTGGTGAGAAGTGAGAGGGTTGGGTTGGGGGGGAAATGGGAGGGGTTGGCTGGTTTGGCTGGGTTGGGAGGGGGAATGGCAATTAAACCGACACAGGCAACTCTGGATAGCAGCACAGGTTGGTCTAGAGGATGTCTCTTGTGGTGTGACGACGTGAGAGGGGGTTGGGTGGGGGGGGGGGGGGATTGGGATGGGTTGGCTTGGTTTGGCTTGGGTTGGGAAGGGGGGATGGCAATTTACACGACACAGGCAACCTCCGGGATAGAAGCACGGTTGTCGTAGAGTATGTTCTCTTGTGGTGGTGAGACGGTGAGAGGGGTGGGTTGGGGGGGATGGGAATTGGGTTGGGTTGGTTTGGCTGGGGAGGGAGGGGATGGGCAATTACACCGACACAGGCCCTCCTGGATAGCAGCACAGGGGTCTAGAGTGAGTATTTGGTTGGTGAGGAAGGTGAGATGGTTGGTGTGGGGGGGAATGGGATGGGATGGGTTGGCTTGGTTGGCTTGGGTTGGGAGGGGGATGGCAATTACACCGGACACAGGCAACCTCCCTGGATTGGATAAGCAGCCAACAGTGGTCTAGGAGTGATTGTTCTCTTGTGGGTGGTGAGAAAGGTGAGAGGGGTTGGGGTGTGGGGGGGGAATGGGATGGTGGCTCTTGGTTTGGACTTGGGTTGGAGGGGGGGATGGCATTACCGACACGAGGCAACCGGGATAGCAGCACAATGGTCTAGAGTGGAGTTCTTCTTGGTGGTGGTGAGAAGGTGAGAGGGGTTGGGTTGGGGGGGGGAAGGGAGGGTTGGCTGGTTTGGCTACTTGGGTTGGGAGGGGGGGCATGGCAATTAACGAACACAGGCACCTCGGATAGCAGGCACGTGTTCTAGAGTGGTGATGTTCTCTTGTGGTGGTGAGAAGGTGAGAGGGGTTGGGTTGGGGGGGAATGGGATGGGTTGGCTTGGTTTGGCTTGGGTTGGGAGGGGGATGGCAATTACACCGACACAGGCACCTCCTGGATAGCAGCACGGTGGTCTAGAGTGATGTTCTCTTGTGGTGGTGAGAAGGTGAGAGGGGTTGGGTTTGGGGGGGGAATGGGATGGGATGGGTTGGCTTGGTTTGGCTGCTTGGTTGGGCGGGGGATGGCAATTACACCGCACCAGGCCACCTCATGGATAGCAGAACAGGGGTTCTAGAGTGTGTTTCTGTGGGGGTGAGAAGGTGATGAGGGGGGTTGGGTTTGGGGGGAAGGGAATGGATGGGTTGGCTTGGTGTTGGCTTGGGTTGGGAGGGGCGGATGGCAATTACACAGAACAGGCACTCCTGGATAGCGCACAGTGGTTCTAGAAGTGTGTTACTTCCTTGTGGGAGGGTGAGAGGGGTTGTGTTGGGTTAGGTTGGATTGGGTTGGGTGGGATGTGGTGTGGTGTGTGACTAGTAGGGTCTGTGTGATATTGTGTCATGTTGTGTTGCACTGGCTCTGCGGTTGTTGGCAGTGCTACCCCCCCCCCCCCCCCCCCCCTTCACCCACAAAAACACAGTAAATATGGCGACTGAATATGAGCCTTGATGCTGAAGCGCACCTCTAGCCAAGGATCTGTTGAGCGGCAGGCGGTGAAGGCAAACGGGTTGCCAAGCACCCTTTGAAAAAAACAGGTCGTGAATGCGGGCCAATTTTTTTTTCTTTTTTATAAATGCTCATCTCTAGCCAAGGCTCTGTTGAGTGGGAGGCAGTGAAAACAAAAGGTTGACGAGCACCCTTTGAAAAAAACAAGCTGTGACTGGCCCCCATTTTTGGTTTGTAATAAAAGCTCATCTCTTGCCAAGGCTCTGTTGAGCGGAAAGCGGTGAAGGCAAAAGGATTGCCAAGCACCCTTTGAAATGCTTGAAGGGCTTGCGGGTTTCAATTTGACTTTGAATACAAACATTTTGTTTTAAGAATAGCTCACCTCTAGCCAAGGCTCTGTAGAGCGAAGGGCGGTGAAGACAAACGGCTCCTTGCCAAGCACCCTTTGGAATGCAGGGCTTGCGGGGTTCATCTCCATGAAGCTCAGCATACCCCCAGGCTGAAGCAAGCGCTGCAAACTATGGCTCCATACCATTACCAATTACACAAATAGCACCACGAAAACAGCTTTCAAAAGGTAAATGGAGCACATTAACAAACATCTGGAAAATACACTGACGCTGACGCTCACCTCTAGCCAAGGCTCTGTTGACCTGAAGGCGAAAAAGGCAAACGGGTTGCCGAGCACCCTTTGATAAGCAGGGCGTACACACATGCGAAATGGCACCTAAAATAACGTAATCAACATAATAAATTGAAGAATTGACGTTTGGCACCCTAACAAAAAACACCGATATGGACTCACCACTAGCCAAGGCTCTGTAGAGCGAAAGGCTGACAAGGTGAAAGGGTTGCCAAGCACCCTTTGAAATGCAGGGCGTACAAACATAAGAAAGGGAACCTACAAATAACGCTATCTATAGAATAAACTGAAGAATTTATGTTTGGCACCCTAACAAAAAAAACGATGCGGACTCACCTCTAGCCAAGCCTCTGACCTGAAGGGGGTGAAGGCAAAAGGGTTGCCGAGCACCCATAGGAATGCAGGGTGTGCACAAATGCAAAATGGCGCCGATAAAAACGTAATCAAGCAAAAGTAACTGAAGAATTGACGTTTGGCAGCCTAACAAAAACATTATTGATGATTGGCACCCTAACAAAAAACACTGATATGGACTCACCTCTAGCCAAGGCTCTGTAGAGCGGAAAGCAGTGAAGGCAGACGGGTTACCGAGCATTCTTTGAAATGCAGGGCTTACGGGTTCCATTTTCTTTAAACACACTATTTAAAAGCTTACCTCTAGCCAAGGCTCTGTTGAGCGGAAAGCGGTGAAGGCAAACGGGTTGCCGAGCACTCTTTGAAATGCAGGGCTTGCGGGGTTCATCTCCATAATGCTCAACACACCCCCAGGCCGGAGTAAGCGTTGAGCTTCCTTTAGGAGGGCCTTGGTCGCGTACTGCGGCATCTCGTGCAGTACAAGGCACACGGAGATGAGGTCGTAGCTGGCGTCTGGCATGCCGGTGGCCTCTGCGGCAATGTGCTTGAAGGTGATGGGCTCCTTGGTCCCGGATTCTTTCTCACGTCTCTGTTGCTCGTAGGAACCCACCACAAGAAACTGGGGGGAGAGATCAATGCCGGTTACTTGCAGTCCCGAATTTCCGACAAAAACATTCATGAGCTCCACGCTACTCAAGCCGGTTGCACAGCCTGGCAGACAATGGTCGTAGGATTGGGTGTGTGTGTTAGTGTTTGGTGTGTTTGTGTATGAGTTTATGTTTGTGCGGTGGTGGTGGTGTGTGTGTGGTGTGTGTGTGGTGTGTGTGTGTGTGTGGTTTTGTTTTTTTTTTTTTTTTTTTGTGTTGGTTTTTTTTGTTTTTGTGCTTTTGTTTGTTATTTTTTTTATTCCTCACTTTTTTCTTTTTTTTTTGTCTCTTCTTTTTTGTTTTTGTTTGTGTCTACGTTAACGTTTGCGATAGTGTGAGGGTCAGTGTTTAGGGTTTAGGGTTTTAAGTGCCTGTTTGTATATGCACCCACGTTTTGTTTCCAGTCCCGAATTTCTGAAGAACACTTCCATAAGCTCATAGCTACTCCGGTAGCACAGCCTGGCAGGCAATGTGTGTGTATGCATTTGCGTGTGTGTGTGTGAGGGTTTGGTACCCATGATTGGTGACTGTAACTTGCGCTTTGGCAGGCACTGTGTGTGTGTGAGGGCTTGGTGTCTAGGTTTAGTGCTTGTGATGGGTGACTCATGCTTGTGATGGGTGACTCATGCTTGTGATGGGTGACTCATGCTTGTGATGGGTGACTCATGCTTGTGCTTTTTGGCAGACAATGTTTGGCAGACAAAGTGTGTGCGTATGAGTCCTTTTTGGGTGTTGGTTTTTGTTCTGTACTTCTTGGTTGGGTTTGGGCAGTTGCTAGCTTTCCACAAAATTGTGGGTGGGTGCAGCGGTGGGTGGTGGGTGGGTGTCCAGTATGCTGCTACCCCCAAACAGGTTGGGTGTCATGTGGTTGGTGGGTCAGTTGCTTTGCTACACGCACCCAATGCCTACCACCCACCCCCAAAATCAAGGGGTGGTGTGCAGGAGGCGTGTTGGGGGTGGGTGGTGTCAGTGGCTCTAACCCAACCGCAGGTGGGTTCATGTGGTGGTGTCAGTGTGCCTACCCCCCCCCACCTACCCTCCCACCAAATCAGGTGGGTGTCAGGCGGGTGTGGTGGGGTGGTGTCAATGGCTGCTACCCCCAAATCCAGGTTGGGTTGTTGCCAGGCGTGGTGGTGGGTGGGTTCAGTGCCGCTGCCCTTGACCCCCAAATCAGGTAGGTGGTGTCAGACGGTTGGTGTCAATGCTGCTACTGCTCCCCCCCAAATCCAGGTTGGGTGTCAGAGGCGGGGTGGTGTGGGTGTCAGTCTGCTACCCCCAAATCAGGTGGGTTGTCGAGGCGGGTGGGTGGGTGGTTCAAGTGCGAGCTACCCAATCCAGTGGTTTGGTCAGCGGGTTGGGGTGGTGTCAGTGCTGCTTACCCCCACCCCACCAAAAATCAGTGGGTGTCAGGCGGGTGGGGTGTGGTGGGTGGGTGTCAGTTTGCTGCTAACCCCCGCTACCTTAGCTTACCCCCCCCTACCACCCCCAACCCCCCTCCTTTACCCCACCGCCCAAATTCAGGTGGGTGGGTCAGGAGGCGTGTCAGCGGTTGGGTTGGGTGGGTGGTCAGTGCTCACCCACCACCCCCTAACCCCAAAATCCAGGGTGGTTGGTCCCCAGGCGGGTTGGTGGGTGGGTGGCGAGTCTGCTACCCGCAAATCAGGTGGGTTGGTCCGGCGTTTGGGTTGGGTGGGTGGTCAGTGCCTGCCCTATACCCCCAAAATCAATAGGTGGGTTCAGGCGGGTGGGGTTGGTGGGTGTCAGTGCTGCTTTAAACCCCCACCCCCATCCAGGTTGGGTGGTCAGGGCGTGGTTTGGTGGGTTGGGTCAGTGCTGCTACCCCAAATCAGGTGGGTGTCAGGCGGGTGGGTGGGTGGGTGTCAGTGGCTGCTAAAACCCCGCCAAATCAGTGGTGTCAGGCGGGTGGGTGGTGGGTTTCCAAGCTTGCTAACCCCAAATCAGGTGGGGTGTCAGGCCCGGTGGGTGGTGGGTGTGTGTCAGTGGGCTACCCCACCCAAATCGGGTAGTGGGTCAGGCCGGGTTTTTTTTGGGTTGCTGTCCGGTGGGTGGGGGGTGGTGTTTAAAGCGTTTTTGTTGGGTGTGTCCAGGGCCGCGGGGGGGTTTGGGTTTGTCGGTGCTACTTATACCCAAAATCAGGTGGTGTCATGTGGGTGGTTTGGTTCCAGGTGCGTTGGCTAACCCCAAATCCCCAACTTTATAACCCCATGTCCAAATATCGTTAATGCCTAGAAGGCCTCCACATTTCCAGCGCCGCTCATCACTCCTTTCAGCTTGCTGCTGTACCTGGCCCCGCAACCTTCAGGTCCCACCCCTGGGGGAAACCATGGAATGGCAGTCAGTTGAATTAATGTGGAATAACCAATACCCCCCCCCCCCCCCCCCGGATGGTGTGTGGTGGGGCTTTTCCTTAAGGCAGCCAACTCCTGCCTAATCAATGCAATTTAATAAATTGAGAGGGAGTACGAAGACGGGGGGGGAGAAGATCGCTTGTGCTGTAACGGCCTGAAGGCAACTTCAGGTCACCCCTGTGGGATGGAGGTACAGCATATAATTAAAGTTCAAGTTTAAATTCAAATCTAGCCCAGAAGATAGAAGTTTAGGTGACCCCTGAAATTGATTGACATGTTGAGAAGTTTAATTGAAACAGTTTGCCTAAACTTGCTTTTTATCATTGTACTATTATAGCCCAGGAGCAACTTCAGGTCACCCCTGTGGGATGGAGGTACAGCAGTTAGTTCAAATTCAAATCTAGGCCTGAAGCAACTTCAGGTCATCCACTCAGGGTCATGATAACGCCTGATAGGGCGTAGGTGTTTTAGGGAGCCCCGTCGTCTACGCTGGGTGGGGAGCAGCCCTGACCTCAACTGGACAAGCTACGCATCGCGGTTTGACGACGACCTATTCAAACGCCAAGGAGGCGACTTAAGGGTGAGTCGAACCCCCGACTCTTCTTCATCAAGGGCAGATCTGCCTACGCCATCCAACCATTGTATAGTCTGGGGGAGGGGAGGGGGCTTCTTCCAGCGAGGGTTCTACTATCTTGCCAAATTGGTCAGAGAGGAGCAGGCTTAAAGCGTTGGCTACCAATGCCAATTGGTTAGCGCTTTTTTAGTGAAAAAAGCGCAAAAACTTGTCGCGCTGTGCCACAGGGATTGAAAAACTGGCTGAAACGCGTTCAGTTAGGGGGCTCAAAAATGCAGCGGCAGCACACGCACCGGCGCTGCCGGCGCGGCCCGCACTGTAGTAGTAGCGTCCCTGCTCTCCACGGCTGCCAGTGGTGCTTTCTGTATCTCCTTGCCATTAGGATCCATCACAGAGGGCACCTTCCACTTCTGTGCCCGCTCAAAGTAACCCTCACTTTCAGCATCCAGAACAACAAGTTGCCCAGCTACCCAACATCTTCCGCCTATCGCCCTCCCCGTCTTGTCCACTTCCCCCCCCCCCCCCCCCCCCCCCCCCCCCCCTCCTCACCCCCCCCCCTTCCCTTCCCCCCCATAACACATCCCTTCCACATCCCTCCGCTTTACCCAACTCAGGTCCAAGTGTCGCCATCTTCCTTCCTTGCCATTAGGATCCATCACAAGCGGCATGAACACTTTTTTGCCGCCATCCGCCACACCCCCTGCAATGGCAGCAGCCACGCACCCACCTCATGCATAGAGCCAACCCACTATTCCTTCGCCCCTATTTCCCCTCCTGTCTCCATCATCCCTCCCAACCCACACCCAACACCTAGTCTAGTCATCTCTCGATACATCATCTAGTGTATGAACACTCTATGCGGGCCAGGAAACATCAAGTGAGCAATCCCCGGGCGGCCCCACACATGGTGCAGCCCACCCACATCTCCATGCCTAACCCCTAACCCCCGCCCTTTCGACTCAATCCTCCCCCCTCCCCCCACAGACCCCAACACCCCACAGCATACTTTGCCTTCTTAACTCTCTCAGGTCCATCTCCTTTCCATTGATGCCATCCAACCGTCATGATCACTCTTGGCTGCCAGAATCGCTCCCCCCCCCCCTCCCCCCCCCCCACCTCTGCCTCACAACATCACTATACGTGCTGCTAGCTCACTCAGGTCGTTGCATCTTCTTCTTTTCCATTGGATCGCATCACATAGTGCATGCATGCTTCTTGGGCCAGCCATTGTCACTCATTCCCCTCGCCCGCCCGCTCACCCCCTCTCCTCCTCCCACCGCCAAAGCCCCCAAACGCACAACCTTCATTATCCTCCCCTATTCCCTCCCCTATTCCCCTCGACCCCGCCAACCCGCCATACACACTACATCTACCTCTTACTCACCATGGGTCCAGTCTTCTTATTCATTTGATCCACTATCACACATGGCATGAAGTCACTCTTGCCGCCATGAACCTCAGTGCGGCATGCCATGGCACAGGTTTCCCTTGGGGTATGCGTGGAAGGGCTTGGTGTAGTAGGAGGGGTAGCGGACCGTTGGGTTCTCGACATCCCTTAAGTACTTGCCTGGGTAGAGCATAAGTGGAGCATAAGTCTACAAATACACTATTAAATATTAAATACATATTAATTACAGAATTGCACCTAGTAAAACAAATCATGGAAGCCTGGGGAAGCTGGGGTCAGAAAATTGTTTATGCGTGGAAGGGCTTGGTGTAAGTAGAAGGAGGGGTAGCGGACAGTTGGATTCTCGACATCCCAAAAGTACTTGCTTGGGTACAGAATACATAAGTATGTATGCATAAACAATTAAATACATAAGTGGATACACACATCAATAAATATGAAATACAAATTAAATACATAATTGTATACAAACATTAAGTGCATATCCCATGAGTTTATACATAAATAACATTTAATACATAAGTGCATTCAGTACAAAAATCACGGAAGCCTGGGAAAACAGGGGGCAGAAAATATTGCAAGGATTTTTAGTGGAAGGGCTTGGTGTAGCAGGAGGGGTAGCGGACAGTTGGATTCTCAACATCCCTCAAGTACTTGCCGAGAGTTGAGTTGAGATAAATAAGCGTATAAATAAGTATATAAATAAGTATATAAATAAGTGTATAAATAAATAAATAAATAAATAAATAAATAAATATTAAATGCAATCCTATATCAAAACAAGTCTTGGCATAGGCGTCGCAAGCGTACGCTCTAAGACTAAGCGGAGAGTTTCGCAATGGAGCAGAACTGTGGTCAACGGAAGGCGGTTAGTTACGAGACTACAAATTAAATTCATAAATGTATACATAAATACATACAAATTAAACACATAAATGTATACATAAATAAATACATAGTAAACTCATAATACGTAGACATAAATAAATTCATACCCCTCTCCTCCGCGCTTCTGCAGTCCCGCCCTCAGTACACAACACAACCGCAACCGCGCCTACCATCCTCCCCTTCTCCACCTCATCTACCCGCCTGCGTACCAACGCGCTATCACTTGTATCCCTAGACCATGGTGTCCCCCTAACCCTCCCCTACCCCCGCCCCCATGCCTACCACCCTACACCACGACCATACCCCCCCCACCGGGCACTACCATACCAACGCACCCACACACTAATCACAACATTCACCCATCTGTTCCCCAGCAGCTCTTCATCAGTGCCCCTCGGCATCATACCCACTCTCCATCCTCACAACATATACACACACCAGCAGACGGCATGCTAATTACCGCCCCCTCACCTCCCCCCGACTCCAACCCTAACCTCAAACCCAAACACTACCACGCATCACCCACCGCACGCCACCCACCTTCAACAAAGGCTACGACCTTAATACCGCCAGTATTTCCTTCAGCTTTGCTTTTCATCAGGGTGCCCATCCACAACCAAAACGGCCTTCACGGGGCTTTCAAGAGCCGCACCACCGGCACTCACATTACTAACACCCCACACACACATAATCCCCCCCCCCTAATCAAACCCCCAAACCCTGCAATAACTTAGCTCCCAGTCTTGTCCTTCAGCAGCTTCTTTCATCGTGCCGCTCCCAGTCAATTCGCAGGATGCTCATCATGCTCGCTTCATTACATGGTTTCGTGCCTGTAACAATATGGTGTGTTGGTGATAATGGGAGGGTGTGGTATGGTGGTGGTCGGTGGTGTGTGTGGGGTGGTGGGGGAAAGATTGTGTGCGGGGTTGGTCGTAATGATGGGGGGGGGGGGGGGGGGGGGATATGTATGGTTATGGTGGTGGTGGTGGTGGTGGGGGTATGTAATAATGGTATTGTATTGTTATGGTTTAGTGGTGGCGGTGTGTGTGCCGGTGTTGGGGTATGAGGATGTGTGTGCGTGGGGTAATGATGGGGGGGGGGGGGGGGGGGGGGTGGGGTGGTGGTGGCAGTGGGTGTGCGGGTTGGATTGGGTGGTGGGGGGGGGGGTGTTTTTGGGTGGGTTTGTTGTGGCTGTGTTGTTTGGTGGGTGGGTTTTTTGTTTTATGTTTTCGTGTGTTGTGGTAGGGTGGTGTCGTCTTTCTTTTTTTTATTTTTCTTTTCGTATTTCTTTTTTTTTTTTTTTGTCTGTTTTTTTTTATTGTGTGTTTGCCTTTTACTTTTTTTTTACTTTTTTTTTTTTTTTTTTGTTATTTTGTTTTTTTCTTTTTCTTTTGGTTTTATGTTTCTTGTTGGTTTTGTCTTTTTTTTTGGGTTCCTCCCTGTGTTTTCTTTCTTTTTGGTGTGGTGCTTCTCGTGGTTTTTGGTCTGTTTTTTTTATGGGGTTCTCTCTCGTCTTTTATTTTGTTGTTTTTTTCTTCTTTTTTTCTTGCCTGGTCCTCATCGTCTTTCTCATTGTCCTTGTCTGGTGGTGGTCGTGGTGCGGGCCGAGTTGTGGTGTTGCTAGGGGATGGGTGGGGGATGAGGATGTGTGTGGTGTGTGGCTGTCTCTGTGCTTTCTCCGCGTTGCTTCATTTATCATGTTTGCGTCTCTGTCTCGCTCTGGTTGAATTGGTTTTATATGGTATAGGTATTGTTTGATTGGTGGTGTGTGTTGGTGTGCTCGGTGGGTGGGGGATGAGGATGTGTGTGCGGGTGGGGTGCTCTCCGCTTGCTTCATTATCATGTTGCGTGCCTGTGGTACCGTGGTGGTGGTGGTGGTTTGGTGTGTGGGGGGGTATAGTATGGTATGGGGTGGTGTTGTGTGGTGTGTGTGGGGGGGTATGGTATGGTTAATGTATGGTATGGTGGTGGTGCGGTGTGTGGTGGTCGTGTGTGGGCGGGGTGGGTGGGATGAGTGACGTGTGTGCGGAGTGGATGGTATGCTCTCCAGTCTCCTTCTGATCATCTGCTTGCGGCCTGTGTGGTATGGTATGGTATGGTTATGTATGGTAGGTATGGTATGGTACGGTTATGGGATGGTGATGAGGTGGTGGTGGTGGTGGTGGTGGTGGTTGGTGTACGTGTGTTGTTGTGCGTGCGTGAGGGGGGGGGGGGGGGGGGAGGGGGGGAGGGGGAGGGGGGGGGGGGGGGGGGGGGGGGGGGAGGGGTTGGGGGGGGTGGGGGTATGGTGGTGGATGGGTGTGTGGTGGGGTGGTGAGGGTAAACTGGTGGTGGTGTGTGGCCAGAGTGGGGTGGAATGTGGGTCGTAATTGTTTGTGCTGGGCTAGGGATGGGTGAGGTGATCCCTGGCTCCACTCCGTGCTAGGCTTGCTTCAATTCATGTTGCGTAGCCTATGTCGTATGGTATGGCTTGGGTGATGTGTTGTGGTATGGTGGTGGTGGTGGTATGTCGCACGTGCTAATAGTCTTTTTCAGTAGCTCGCTTCATATCTATCACTTTTTGGCACGCTCTTAATCCTGTGTCAAGTGCAGTGTGTGTTAGTGGGTGGTAGTTGGTGTAGTGCTGGTGATGGTGGTGTGTTGGGGTCGGGTCAGTCAGGGGTGGTTGGAGGGTATGAGGCATAGACCATATGGCGCTCCCATGATATGGCGTAGTGAGTGGTGGTGGTGGGTGGTGTTTTTAGTATATGTGTGTGTGTGCGTTGTGTGGTGAAAGGAGTCGATGTGTGTATGCGGTGGTGGGTGGAATTGGTTAGGGCGATACGATATGAGATGAGGCTCCATTGCGGTGTGGATTGTGCAATTGTGTGGGTGCTGGTGTTGTGTTTTGTCGAGATGGTGTTGGTTAAGTACGCTGGTAGAATATGATGGTTGTGGTGGTGATGTTGTTGTTGGTAGTGATGTTGGTGGACAGACAGACAGACAGACAGACAGACAGGCAGACAGACAGCAGGACATGTCAGTGCAGGCAGGCTAGCGCAGAATTGTCGGTGAAGGGGTGGGGGGGGGGGGGGGGGGGGGGGGGGGGGGGGGGGGGACCTTGGAACATCTGTGTAACAAACAGAAAGGGCTCAAAAAAAGAAGCAACAACAAGAAAATGCACTCTTTTATTGGATCCATTGGAAATAAATTAAATAAAGCAATAAATTACCAAAATCGCACTCTCAAATAAATGTACATATGACGCACCACGCTTCACCATACTTCAATTGAAAATTAAAGCAGATCAATATAACTTGCCACTCAACTCCACTTTTTAACTGAAATATTAACCACTCCCACTTTTTTAACTGAGCAAGATACTGAACACGCCCATACACGTTTTTTAAATTTTAAACTGACATATAATGACCACCACTTCTTTTTTAGATTAACCCGGCGACTGAACTAATTACCAACACGCCCTCTTTTTTTAAGCTCCAACATGCTCGCCACTTACCCAACCCCGCTGTTAGCCATGTTCAAGAAGGCCATGGAATAAATTAACTAAGCAGAATATATATATTTAACTTAAATATTCTTGAACTAAGCCTACCTAAATTTAGTGATGCTATATTTTTCTCATGTCATACCTTACTGGCATTACCGCCACGACTACAACCCATACCCTAGACCCCCTATTACGTACCGCATTACACCCCCATGAGGGCGCGATGGAATAAATTAAACTAAACAAATAGATTAGCTTTACTGAAGACATGGACTAAATTAAACTGATAAATTAAACTAAACAATATAGATTCGGCTGATTCTTGAATACTCGATACATATTTCTAAAACAACAGGTTAACTTCCCTGGCCTCACATTGCCCCTTGGTATCATTGGATTAAAAAATTTAATAAATAACACATAAATTAACCACTGAATTAATAAAACTCAACTAAATAAATTGAAGTACATATGTCTAGCTATATAACTACCATAAATTGAAGTACATATTCTAAACTCCAACCACCTCACCCGCGAACACTGCCTC
>JACBWV010000585.1:0-17839 GCA_013435795.1 Chlamydomonas sp. ICE-L
AGTAGTTAAAATTATGATCAAGAAACAACCTATGATTTGACAAGGCAAACCCTGTTTGAAGAACATCTCACTGCAAGTCATCTACAAGTTAGGGTGACCAATTGCCAATGAATTCGTCATTCAAACATTACGTGCTTGACTGACAGTAACATTCAAATTTGCCAAGGTATCATCCTATTTAATGGATTCAGTATGACCATACTCAAGTGCTACATGATAGATAAACATTAAATCAAAGAACCACTATGATTTTGACAAGGCACAACCCTGTTGAAGACACATATCACTCACCAGTATCCCTACAAGTAGGGTGACAATTGCCAATGAATTCGTCAATTCAAACATAAGTGCTTGACATGACAGTAACATTACAAAATGCCTAGGTTTCATCCATTATTAATTGATTCAGTATGACCATACACAAGTGCTTGACATGACAGTAACATTACAATCAAGAACAACCTATGATTTTGACAAGGCACAACCCTGTTTGAAGACCACATCTCATGCACAGTCATCCTAACAATGTGGCTGACAATTGGCAATGATTCGTCAATTCAAACATAAGTGCTTGACATGAAGTAACATTACCAAAATGCAGGATCAAGCCATTATTAATTGATTCAGTATGACCATACACAATGCTTGAAGACAGTAGTAACATACAATCAAGAAACAACCTATTGATTTGTACAAGGCACAACATGTTTGAAGACCACATCTCACTGCAAGTCATCCTACAAGTAGGGCTGACAATTGCCATGAATTCGGTCAATTCAAACATAAGTGCTGACATGACATAACCTTACAAAATGAACTAGGTTCATCCATTAGTAAGTGATCAGTGTAGACCATACACAAGGGCTTGGACATTGCAGAACATTACAATCAAGTAAACAACCTAGATTTTGACAAGGCACAACCCTTGTTTGAAGGACCAAATCTCACTGCACCAGTCAATATACAAGTGTGGCTGACAACTATTGCCAATGATAGTCAATTCAAAAATAAGTGCTTGACATGACAGTAACATTACACAATGCCAAGGCATTCATTATAATTGATTCAGTTATGACCATACACAAGTGCTATGACATGACAGTAGGAAAATTACAATTCAAGAAACAACCTATGATTTTTACAAAGGCAACAAAACCCTGTTTGAAGGACACATCTCAATGCCCAGTAATCTACAAAGGTGCTGAAAATGCCAATGATCGTCAATTCAAAACATAAGTGCTGACAGGACAGTAACATTACAAAAATGCACAAGGTTATCACCATTCTTAAAGATTCAGTCTGACCATTACAGAAGTGCTTGACATGGAAGTAAAACATTACAAAAATGCCAAGGTATCATCCATTATAATTGATGCAGTATGCCAGACACAAAGTGCTTGCACCTGACAGTAACATACAATCAAGAAACAAACCTATGATTTTGACAAGGACAAACCCTGTTTGAAGGACACATTCACTGCACCAGTCATGCTACAAGATAGGGCTGACAATTGCCATGCATCGTCTATTCAAACATACGTTGCTTGACATGACAGTAAACATTACAAAATGCCAGGTGTATCATCCCATTATTAATGATTCAGTACGAATGACTCAAGTGCTTGACAGATAGTAACATTTAACAATAAGAACAAACCTATGAGTTTGACAAGCACAACCCTGTTTGAGACACATCCTCACTGCAAACAGTATCATACAAGTAGGGCGGACATTGCCAATGAATTCGTCAATTCAAACATAAGTGCTTGACATGACAGTAACATTACAACATGCCAAGGTATCATCCATGAATTAAGTGATTCAGTATGACCATTACACAAGTGCTGGACATGACAAGTACATACAATCAAGAACCACGATGATTTTTACCCAAGGCACAACCCTGTTTGAAGACACATCTCACTGCACAGTCATCCTACAGTAGGGCTAAAATTGCCAAGAATTTCGCAATTCAACATAAGTGGATTGACATGACAGTAACATTACACAAATGAAAGGTATCACCAGTATTAATTGATCAGTATGACATACATAAGTGTGCCATGACAGTAACATTACAAACTGCAAGGTTCATCCATTATTAATGAGTACAGTTAGGACTAAACAAGTGCTTGCCCATTGGACAGTCGTTAACATTTACAATCAGAACAACCTATGATTTGACAAGGCAAAACCCTGTTGAAGACAAATCTCACTGCACCAGTCATTCCTACAAGTAGGGTGACAATTGCCCAATGAATCGTCAATTCAAAATAAGTGCTTGAAATGACAGTAACATACAAAATGCTAGGTTTTCATACATTATTAATGATAGTATGACCCTACCAAAGTGTGACATGCAGTAACATACAATCATGAAACAACCATGATTTTGGAACACGGCACAACACATGTTTGAGACCAATATCACTGCAACAGTCATCCTACAAAGTGTGGCTGACAATTGCCAATGAATCGTCAATTCAACATAAGTGTTGCATGCCAGTAACATACAAAATGCCAGGCATCATCCATATTAATTGATTCAGTATGACCATCAACAAGTGCATGACCATGACAGGGTTAAGAACATTCAATCAAGAACAACTATGATTGACAAGGCACACCCTGTTTGAAGGAACATTCACTGCACCAGTCATCCAACAAGTGGGCTGACAATTGCCCAATGAATCGTCATTCAAACATAAGTGCTTGACATGACGTAACATTACAAAAATGGCCAAGGTTCATTCCATGTATTAATTGAATCAGGATGACCATACATAAGGGTTGACTGGGCATAAAATTAAAAAATGCCAAGGGATACCTTATAATTGATTCAGTATGCCATACACAAGTGCGGACATGACAGTAACTCTACAATCAAGAAAAACCTATGATTGATAAGGCAACCACCTGTTTGAAGACAAGTCTCACTGCCAACAGTATCCTACAAGTAGGGCTGACAATTGCCAATGAATTCTCTATTTCAACATACGTGCTTGACATGACCAGTAACATTACAAAAAGGCCAAGGTATATCCATTATTAATTGATTCAGTATGACCCTTACTCAAGTGTGACATGATAAAACACTACAATCCAGGACAAACCTATGATTTTGCAGGCAAACCTGTTTGAAGACACATCTCACTGCCCAGTCATCCTCAAGTGGCTGACAATTTGCCAAGAATTCTGTGAATTTCACAACATAAGTGCTTGACATTGACAGTAAACATTACAAAAATGCCTAGGTTTATCCATTATAATTGATCCAGTTATGACCAGAAACATAGTTGAATGACAGTAAATTACAATCAAGAACAACTATATTTTGACACGGCACACCTGTTTGAAGAACATATCACTGACACCATCATCCTACAAGTGTGGCTGACACAACAATTGCAAATGATTCGTCATGCAACACATAAGTGCTTGACATGACAAGTAGTAAAATGTACAAAAGGCCAAGGCATCATCCATATAATGATCATATGACCATACAAGTGCTTTGGACATGACAGTACACATTACAATCCAAGAACAACCTATGATTTAAAGGCACCACCCTGTTTGAAGACACATAATGAACTGACCACCAGTCATCCTACAAGTAGGGCTGACAAGTTGCCAATGAATTGGCAATTCAAAACATAAAGTGCTTGACAGAAGTAACATTAAAAAAGCCAAGGTATCTCCATTATTTATTGATTCAGTCTGACCCTACATAAGGCTGGACCTGGGAAGTAAATTACAAAATGCCAAGGTATCATCCATTATTAATTGATTCAGTATGACCATACACAAGTGCTTGGACATGACAGTAACATTACAATCAAGAACAACCTATGATTTTGACAAGGCACAACCCTGTTTGAAGACACATCTCACTGCCCAGTCATCCTACAAGTAGGGCTGACACTTGCCAATGAATTGTCTATTCAAACATACGTGGCTTGACATGACAGTAACATTACAAATGCCAAGGTATCATCCATTTATTAATTGATTCAGTATGACCATACTCAAGTGCTTGACATGATAGTAACATTACAATCAAGACCAACCTATGATTTTTGAACAGGCACAACCCTGTTTGAAGACCACATCTCACTGCACCAGTCATCCTACAAGGAGGGCTGACAATTGCCCAATGAATCGTCAATTCAAACATAAGGCTTGCACATGACAGTAACATACAAAATGCCAAGGTATCATCCATTATTAATTGATTATGTATGACCATACACAAGTGCTTAACATGACAGTAACATTACAATCAAGAACAACCTATGATTTTGACAAGGCACAACCCTGTTTGAAGACACATCTCACTGCACCAGTCATCCTACAAGTAGGGCTGACAATTGCCAATGAATTCGTCAATTCAAACATAAGTGCTTGACATGACAGTAACATTACAAAATGCAAAGGTATCATCCATTATTAATTGATTCAGTATGACCATACATAAGTGCTTGACATGACAGTAACATTACAAAATGCCAAGGTATCATCCATTATTAATTGATTCAGTATGACCATACACAAGTGCTTGACATGACAGTAACATTACAATCAAGAACAACCTATGATTTTGACAAGGCACAACCCTGTTTGAAGACACATCTCACTGCACCAGTCATCCTACAAGTAGGGCTGACAATTGCCAATGAATTCGTCAATTCAAACATAAGTGCTTGACATGACAGTAACATTACAAAATGCCTAGGTTTCATCCATTATTAATTGATTCAGTATGACCATACACAAGTGCTTGACATGACAGTAACATTACAATCAAGAACAACCTATGATTTTGACAAGGCACAACCCTGTTTGAAGACACATCTCCTGCCACCCGTCATTCCTACAAGTAGGGCTGAACTGCCAATGAATTTCGTCAATTCAAACATAAGTGCTGCATGACAGTACATTACAAATGCCAAGGTATCATCCATTATTAATTGATTCAGTATGACCAGACATAAGTGCTTGACATGGATAGTAACATACCAAAATGCCAATGGTAATTCATTCCATTTATTAATTGATTTCAGTATGACATACACAAGTGCTTGACATTGACAGTAACATTACAATCAAGAAAACAACCTATGATTTTGACAAGGCAAACCCTGTTTGAAGACCACATCTCACTGCACCAGTCAGTTCCTTACAAGTAGGGTGACAATTGCCAATGAATTCGGTCTATTACAAATACGTGCCTGAACATGACCGTAACCATTACCAAACTGCCAAGGTATCATCCCATGTATTAATCTGATTTCCGTCTGACCATACTCAAGTGCTTTGACAGGTAGTAACATACAATCAAGAACAACCTATGATTTTGACAAGGCACAACCCTGTTTTGAAGACACATCTCACTTCAACAGTCATCCTACAAGGATGGGCGACAATTGCCAATGAATTCGTCAATTCAACATAAGTGCTTGACATGACCGTAACATTACAAAATGCCCAAGGTAGTCATCATTATTAATTGATTCAGTCATGACCATACACAAGTGCTTGACATGACAGTACATTACAATCAAGACAACCTATGATTTTTTACAAGGCACAACCCTGTTTGAAGACACATCTTCACTGCACCAGTCATCCTACACTAGTAGGGTGACAATGCCAAGAATTCCGTCAATTCAAACATAAGTGCTCTGACATGACAGAACATTACAAAATGCAAAGGTATCATCCATTATAATCTGATTCAGTATGACCATACATAATGCTTGGCATGACAGTAAAATTACAAACTGCCAAGGTATCATCCATTATTAATGATTCAGTATGACCCATATACAAGTGCTTGACATGACGAGTAACATTACAATCAAGAACAACCTATGATTTTGACAAGGCAAACCCTGTTTGAAGACACATCTCACTGCACCAGTCATCCTACAAGTAGGGCTGACAATTGCCAATGAATTCGTCAATTCAAACATAAGTGCTTGACATGACAGTAACATTACAAAATGCCTAGGTTTCATCCATTATTAATTTGATTCAGTATGACCATACACAAGTGCTGACATGACAGTAACATTACAATCAAGAACAACTATGATTTTGAAAGGCACAACCCTGTTGAAGACACATATCACTGCACAGTCATCATACAAGTGTGGCTGACAATTGCCACCTGAATTCGTCAATTCAAACATAATGTGCTTGGACATGACAGTACCATTACAAAATGCCAAGGCATCATCCATTATTAATTGATTCAGTATGACCATACACAAGTGCTTGACATGACAGTAACACTTACAATTCAAGAACAACCTATGATTTTGACAAGGCACAACCCTGTTTGAAGACACATCTCACCTGCACCAGTCATCCAACAAGTAGGGCTGACAATTGCCAGATGAAGTCGTCAATTCAAACATAGTGAGGAATGACAGTACATTTACAAATGCCAAGGTATCATTCACTGATTAAGTTGTTCAGTATGACCCTACATAAGTGCTTGACTGGCCAGTAGTAACATTAAAAAATGACCAAGGTATCATCATTTATTAATTGATTCAGTAAGGCACCACATAACAGTGATCTTGACAGACAGTAGTACATTCAATCCAGACAACTCTTGATTTTGATTAAGGCAAACCCGTTTGAAGAACATCTCACTGCACAGGCATTCCTTAAAAGTAGGGCGTGACCAATGCCAATGAATCGTATATTCAAAAATACGTGCTGAAATGACAGTACATTACAAAGGCCAAGGATCATCCATATTAATGATTCAGTATGGACCAACTCAAGTGCTTGACATGATAATAACATTACAATCAAGAACAACTAGATCTTGACAAGGCACAAGCCTGTTGAAGACACATCTCACTGCAAAGTAGTCCTACAAGGAGGGATGACAATGCCAATGAATCGCCATCAAACATAGTGCTGGACCTACAGAACATTACAAAAATGCCTAGTTTCATCCATTATTAATGATATGTAGACCATACACAAGGGCCTTGACATGGACAGTAACATTACAATCAAGAACAACTATGATTTTAACAAGGCACAACCCTGTTTGAAGGACAAATTCACGCACAGTCGTCCAAACATAGGGGGACAATAGCCAATGAACGTCAATTCAAAACATAAGTGCGTGAAATGACAGTACAATGCAATGCCAAGGTATCATCATTATAATTGATTCAGTATGACCAACCACAAGTGCGTGACCATGACAGTAACATTCCAAATTGCAAGGTATCATCCATTTAATTGATTCAGTATGCCATTACTCAAGTGGCTTGAATGCTAGTAACAGTACAAGCAGAACAACTATGATTTTGACAAGGCCAACCTGTTTGAAGGACACATCTCACTGCACAAGTCATCTACAAGTGGGCTGACAATTGCCAAGGAATTCGTCAATTCAAACATAAGTGCTGACATGACAAGGTAACATACAAAATGCCTAGGTGTCATCCATTATTAATGATTCGTTGACCATACACAAGTGCTTGACATGACAGTTAAAAAAAAACATTTTATTACAGCCAAGAACCAACTTGATTTTGACAGGCCAACAACCTGTTTGACGACTATATCATTGCACCGTCATCATACAAGTAGGCTGCACTTGCCAATGAATTCGTCAATTTCAAACATTAAGTGCGTACATGACAGTTAGGAGTAACATACAAAATGCCAAAGGGATCATCCATTTAATTGATTCAGTATGGTATGACCCTAAATAAGTGTTGACATGGAAGATAAACATTACAAAATGCCAAGTATCATCCATTTAATTAATTCAGTATGACCATACAACAAGTGCTCTTGACATGACAGTAACATTACAATCAAGAACAACATATGATTTTGACAAGGCACAACCCTGTTTGAAGACCATCTAACTGCCACAAGTATCCTACAAGTATGGCTGACAATTCGCCAAGACTTAATAATCAAACAATACGGCGACAGGACAGTAACACATTACAAATGCCAAGGTATCACCATTATTATTGATTCATAGGCCATACTCAGTGCTGGGAATTGATAGTAGTAACATTCACCAGAACAACTATGATTTTGACCACGGCCACAAACACTGTGTGAGACACATCTCACTGCACCAGTCCTCCTACCAGTAGGGTGAAAATTGCCAATTGACATTCGTCAATTAAACATAATGGCTTGGCAGACCCAGAACAGATAAAACGGCAAGGTATTATCCATATTAATGATTCGGTATGACCATAACATGTGCTTAAACAGACGTAGAACATTACAATCAAGAACAACCTCTGATTTGACAAGGCACAACCCCTGTGAAGACACATCTCACTGCACCAGTCATCCTACAAGTAGGGCTGACAATTGCCAATGAATTCTCAATTCAAACATACGTGCTTGACATGACAGTAACATTACAAAATGCAAAGGGATCGTCCATGATTAATTGATAACGTAGACCATAAATAAGTGCTTGCCAAAGCAGTACATTTACAAATGCCAAGGTATCATCCATTATTAATTGATTCAGTATGACCATAAACAAGTGCTTGACATGACATAACATTACAATCAAGAACAACCTATGATTTTGACAAGGCACAACCCTGTTTGAAGACACATCTCACTGCACCAGTCATCTAAAGGGCTGTACAATTGCCACTTGGAATTCGTCAATTCAAAACATAGTGTTGACATGCAGGAATTACAAAATGCCTTATGTTTCCCATTATAATTGATTCAGTGAACCATAACAAGTGTTGACATGACAGAGTAATAACAATCAAGAACAAACCATGATTTTGACAATGGCAACAACTGTTGGAAAGACAACAATCTCACGCACAGTCATCCTACACAGTGGCTGACAATGCCCATGAATTCGTATTCAAAAATGAGTGCTGATAATGACAGTAACATTACAAAATGCCAAGGCCCATCCTTATAATGATTCAGTATGGACCATACAAAGTGCTTGACAGACAGTAACATACAATCAAGAAACAACCATGATTTTACAGGCACAACCTGTTTGACGACACATCCACCTCACCAGTCCTCTAAAAGTCGGGCTGACAATTGCCAATGAATGTCCATTCAAACATAAGTCTTGACAGGACAAGGTAAACTTACAAAAAATGCAAGTATCATCCATATTAATTGATTTCGTAACCATACATAAGTGCTTGACATGGAGTAACATAACTACAACATGCCAAGGTATCATCCATTATTAATGTTCAGTATGGACCATACACCAAGTGATTGACATGACGTAACCTTACATCAAGAACAACCTATGATTTTGACAAGGCACAACCCTGTTTGAAGACACATCTCACTGCACCAGTTAATCTACAAGTTAGGGCTGTACAATTGCCAATGAATTCGTCTAGTTCAAAACCTAAGTGCTTGACATGACAGTAACATTACAATATGACCTAAGGCTATTCATCCTATATTAATGATTCAGTATGACCTACTCCAAGTGGCTTGACATGACTAGTAACCATTGACAATCAAGTAACAACCCTATGATTTGAACAAGGCACACCACTGTTTGAAGACAACATCTCACTGCACCAGTCTATCCTACAAGTAGGGCTGACAATTGCCAATGAATCTCGTCAATTCCAACATAAGTGCTGACATGACAGTAACATTTACAAAATGCCAAGGCATCATCCATTATAATGATTCAGTATGACCATACACATAGTGCTTGACAGGACAGTACATTACAATCAAGAACAACCTATGATTTTGACAAGGCACAACCCCTGTTTGAAGACACATCTCACTGCACCAGTATCCTACAAGTCGGGTGACCATTGCCAATGAATTGTACAATCAAACATAAGTTTGGACATGACCGAACATTACAAAATGCCAAGGTATCATCCCTTATAATTGATTAGTGATGGGACCATACATAAGGCTTGGCATGAACAGTTATACATTAACCAAACTGCCAAGGATATCAATATTAATTGATTCCGTTGACCATACACAAGTGCTTGACATGACAGTACATTACAATCAAGAACAACTCTGATTTTGACAAGGCCAAACCTGTTTGAAGACATCTCACGCCACCATTCCTCTACAAGTAGGGCGAAATTGCCAATGCCTTCGTCAATTCAATCCTAAGTGCTGACCTGAAGCAATTACCAAAATGCTAGGTTTCTCCATTCTTCATTGCTTCGGCTGACCATACCACAAGTGCTTGTACCGACATGACAGTAAATTACAATCAAGAACAACCTATGATTTTGACAAGGCACAACCCTGTTTGAAGACACATATCACTGCACCAGTCATCCTACAAGTAGGGCTGACAATTGCCAATGAATTCGTCAATTCAAACATAAGTGCTTGACATGACAGTAACATTACAAAATGCCAAGGCATCATCCATTATTAATTGATTCAGTATGACAATACACAAGTGCTTGACATGACAGTACATTACAATCAAGAACAACCTATTATTTGACAAGGCACAACCTGTTTGAAGACAATCTCACTGCACCCGTCATCCACAAGGAGGCTGACAACTGCCAGGAATTTCGTCAACACCCATAAGTGCTGTACATGACAGGAACATACAAAAATCCACGGTAATCATCCATTATTAATTGATTCAGTATGACCCTACCTAGTCTGCTAACTGGCCAGTACACATTACAAAATGCCAAGCGATCATCCATTAGTAATTGATTCAGTGACATACACACGTTGCTGACATGACAGTAAACCTTACACATCAAAGCACAACCTATGATTTTGATAGGCCACAACCTGTTTGAGGACACATCTCACTCACCAAGTCATCTACAAGTAGGGCTTGACGAATGCCAATGAATTCGTCTTAAACATACGTGCTTGACATGACAGACCATCACAAAAGGCATTATCATTCCATTGATAATGATTCCGTATGACCCTACTCAAGTGCTGACATGATCCAAAACATTACACTAAAGAACAACCATGATTTTGAAAGGCACAACCTGTTGAAGACACATCTCACTGCACAAGTCATCCACAAGTGGGCTGACAATTGCCATGAATTCGTTTTCAAAAATACGTGCTGACAGACAGAACATTACAAATGCCAAGGTATCTCATTTTATTGATTCGTATGACCATACTAAGGCGCTGAATGATGTACATTACAATCAAGAACAACCTTGATTGGCCAAAGGCAAAACCCTGTTTGAAGGACATCTCAGGACACCGTGCATACGTACAAGGAGGGGGAAATTGCCAAATGAATTCGTGAAATGTGCAACCTGTTTGAGACACATCTCATCGCACACATTCATCCTACAAGTAGGGCTGACAATTGCCAATGAATTCGTCAATTCAAACATAAGTGCTTGACATGACAGTAACATTACAAAATGCCAAGGTATCATCCATTATTAATTGATTCAGTATGACCATACACAAGTGCTTGATATGGACGTACATTACAATCTAAGAAAAGAACAACCCTATGATTGTTTACAAGGCACAAACCCTGTTTGAAGACACCAATCTCACTGCACCATCATCCTTAACAAGTAGGGCCCCTGAACAATTGCAATGAATTCGTTCAATTCAAACATAAGTGTCCTTTTGATATGACAGTAACATTACAAAAATGCCAAGTAATCATTACATTATTAAATTGAATTCCAGGTATGACATACCCAAGTGATTGGACTGAACAGTACATTACAATCAAGACAACCTATGATTTTGACAAGGCAACAACCCTGTTTGAATACACATCTCACTGCTCAGTCCATCATACAAGTAGGGCTGACATTGCCCAATGAATTCGTCAATTTCAAACAAAGTGCTTTGACAATGAACAGTAAAACAGTACAAAGTGCCAAGGTATCATCCATTATTATTGATCAGTATGAAACAGTACATGTAAGTTGCTTGACAAATGAACAGTTAACATTACATTACAAAGTTGCCAAGGTATCATCCATTATTTAATGATTCCAGTAAATGACCCATACACAAGTCTTGACATGAACGTAAACATTAACAATCAAGGAACCACCCATTATGATTTTGACAAGGCAACAACCCTGGTTTGAAGACACATCCTCACTTGCACCAAAGGTCATCCAACAAGTAGGCCTGACAATTGCCAATGAATTCGTCAATTCAACACATAGTGGGCTTGACTGAACAGTAACATTTACAGAAAATGCCAAGGTATGCAATCCACTAAATTAATTGCGATTCAAGTATGACCCTACACCCCAATAAGTGGCTTGACATGGCCAAGTAACATTTACAAAATGCCCAAGGTTATCCCATACATTAATTTAATTGATTCAGTATGACCATACCAAGTGCTTGACATGACAGTAACATTACACTCAATAACACCTATGATTTTGATAAGGCCACAACCTGTTGAAGACACATCTCACTCAACTGCAGCCAGTCATCCTACAAGTAGGGCTGACAATTGGCCAAGAATTCGATCAATTCAAACATAAGTCTTGATAATGACAGGTAACTTACAAAAATGCCAAGGTTCATCCTTATTAATTGAATTCATTATGACCATAAAAACACAAGTGATTGTACATGACAGTACCGGTTCCCATCAAGAGACAACATACTCTCCTCTTTCTCTCTGCTTCCTCCTCTCTCTCTCCTCTTCTCTCACCCTCTTTCCCCTTCCTCCCTCTTCCTTTCCCTTCTATTTTCTCCTGCCTGTCCCTGTGCTTTTCCCTCCTCTGCCCGGATCTCCCTATCCTGGCTTCGTCCTCGTCTTGCCTTTTGCGACACACTACTCTTCCTTTCCTTCCTGGGTTCAGTCTCACTTGCCGTCGCTCGCCGCGGCGCTGCGTTTGTCCTTCCTCCTCAAGGACCAACCCTGTTTGAATCAACACATCTCACTGCATCGAGCAAAGCAGTCATTCCTAAATCCTATCCTAAATCCTCCAGCCTAGGGCTTGACAATTGCCAATGATTCGGTCAATTTTTCGTTTTTCGTCAGATATCAAAACATAATTGTTGACATGACAGTAACATACAAATGACAGTGCCAAGGTTCATCCATATTAATTGGCTTCAGTAGACCTATACCAAGGCTGAATGATAGTCACATTACATCAAGCAACAACCTAATGATTTTGCAAGGCACAACCCTGTTTAGAAGACACAATCTCACTGCCCAGTCTCCTACACCTACCCGTAGGGCTGCAATTGCCAATGAATCGTCAATTATCAAACATAAGTGCTGACATGAACAGAACATTACAAAATTCACAAGTATCATCCATTAATTAATTGTATTCACTTATTGACCCCATAGACTAGTGCTTGACATGACAGTACCATTACAAAAATGGCCAAGGTGAATCATCATCCTTATTAAAGCAAATCCAATCATCCATTCTTAATTAATTGATGTTCAGTATGTAACCATAACACAATGCCCTTCTTTGACATGACCAGTTACATTACAATCAACACAATCACAAATACAACTAGATTTTTGATAAGGGCACACAAAACAGCAACAAGGCAACGCAACCCGAACCCTGATTTTGAAAGAAGACCCGGGTCAAAATGATCAACAACCTAGATACAAAGAACACCTTCTACACTATACGACTGCCCTTCAACAGTTGTCAATCAAGGAAAGGAGTAAGTCAATCAAAAGGCACTTCGTGGACCAGAATCTCCACGTAGTGCGCATAAGTGTCAGCAGTCATCCTTTTACATCCTACCAGTAGGGCTTGACAATTGCCAATGAAATTGTCTAATTTCACATAACTGTGCTTGACATGACAGTAACATACAAAGGCCAAGCTATCTCTCATTATTAATTATTCAGTATGACATAGCAGCTCACGGTGCCTTGACCTGCTAGTAACATACCATCACAACAACCTATGATTTTGACAATGCACAAAGCCTGTTTTGAAAGACACATCTCACTGCACCAGTCTCCTACAAGGGGGGTGACAATTGCCAAGTAGGAATTCTCAAAATCAAACATAAAGTGGCTGACCTGGAACAGTACATTAAACAATGCCTGAGGTTTCATTCTTTCATTCACCTCATCCCATTATATTAATTAATTAATAAATTGATTACTGTATGACCTACACAAGTGCTTGACACAAGAACCATGCCTTAACATACATCAAGAACAACAACCCTAATGATATTGATTTGACCAAAATGCACATCACCTGTTTGAAGACACATCTCCACTGCACCAGTCGTCCACAGTAGGGCTGAAATAGCCATGATTCGTCATTCAAACATAAGGCTTGCACATTACAGTAACATTACAAATGCCAAGGCCATACCTTAGTAATTTTTTGGAACAATTGATATTCAGTTTGACCAGACACAAGCACAAGTCATTTTTTGACAATGACATAACATTACAACTGCCTATGTAATCATCGCATTATTCATTAATTGATTCATTAATTTCACCATAAAACCAATCAATTGCTTTGACCATGAATGACATAAACATTAACAATCAAAGACAACCTACACTATGTTTTGACCAGAAGCAGGCCCAACAACAAACCTGTTTGAAGACACACTATCAAACTGCACTCTGTCACTCCAATCACTCACTATCAAGAAAATCACTTTTCAATTCATTATATCCACTATACGTATCACTAATCACTTCAAACCCCCACCCACCAATTGTATACGACATAAAGTAGGGCATAACTCCTAAATCCACGTAGAGCAGTCTCACATCTACCGTAGGTCACTATCAACTCCGCTTTACACGCTTCATAAGGCAACTCTTTCTCACGTAATAATCATCTTCCCTCGTAGCACATGGAAAGAACACTGACCCCACAACGCCTGTTTTAAGACAAGCCCTAATCACTTCACATCTCGCTCTAACGTGCTCTAACTTGCACTTCACAACGAGGGCAGGGTTCATTCAGCTACCTAGAACTAATTTATTAAAAGAGAGAGAGATAGGAGGGACGAGGATGGAGGGGTGGTGTGGGGGGGATGAAATAGGTATTGGAAGGAGGGGCTGACAATTGCCAATGAATTCTCATTCAACATAATTGCTTGACATGACAGTAACTTACAAAATTACTAAATGTGGCCTAGGTATCACATTCAATCTCCATTATTATTGATTCAGTATGAACCATACAAACACAGTGGCTCTGACATGACAGTAACATTACAATCAAGAACAACCTATGATTTTGAACACGGCACCACCCTGTTTGGAAACCCATACATCCACTATGCACTCACTACCCTGCAAAAAACCCGATATCCTATCAACTGCTGACCATTCAGTCCTACCATCTAGGTAATTGCAACAAAAGCTATAACAATTGCCACGGAATTCGTCAATATCAAACAATAAGTGCTTGCATGTACCGTAACATTACAAACCAATGCCTAGTATTCACCATCCATTATTATGTGGGATTCATGTAGGACCATAAACACAAGACAGAAGTGGCCTTGACAAGACAGTAAACATAACATCAACACAAGAACAACCTATAATTTTTTGAGTACAACAGAAGAATTCACAAAACACCCGCAAGGCAAAAACCCTGTTTGCACATAACAACATTACAAGGCATCTAATATCTACATGCATCATCAGAAAATCTCAACTTCAACCAGGCACTCAACAAAAACACGGACAAATTCTCACCCTGAAAAGAAGCCACCATTCTGCGAGGAAGAACACAGAAGTCTCCAAAACATGTCCGGGTCTCCAACTACTCACTCGGTGGCATACAGTCTCAGCCGTGCTCACATTTGAAGCGCCGAGAGAATAGGAATCGTCACTTGATACAAGGTACCAAAAGAGAGCACAGCAGAAAATCCAACCCTCTGCGAACGAAGGCAAAAACGAAAATTGGTACAGTCTCCTCACTTTCAATTGATCATACTCTAAGATAAGCAAGAGGACCACTCGTACTCGCGGGAGTCTACTCAGTATCACTTTAGTGACCTCACAAAGATAAAGCTATTCGGGTGAACCGATCGATTCCTCGTCTACTTCGGCTCGTTCACAAATCTCCTTTTCAACGGCGCACTGGAGTGACCGGCAATCTTAAGAATAAGTTGCCGGTGCTTCTTGTCGTTGCACTGCTATATCGGGGATGACAGCGGACCATCACGCTTCAGAAGTGACACTCACCTCCTCTCCTCAAGCCTCGTTGGTCATTAACAGAGGAACCCATGCCTTCCAACAAATCAGCGGTCCGACAAATCTCGACTGCAACCAAAAGCCAACAGATCGCCAACCAAAGACAAATACATCTCATTGACATCGCTGCACTTCATCAATAACCAAACCCAGCTAGAGTAATGAAGCATGGACAACAGAAAATCAGTTCCTCAACTCTCAACCATAACACTACAACGTTCTTGCTCTACATGTCTCACGCATAGCGTCATCTCCGTAAAACATAGTAGCTGTCACTTGTCGTCACTATCATAGGATAAAGATATGTCGGTCTCGAACCGGGATATCAGCGTCCACTGAATATCCAATCTATCATCGTTTAACCACTTCCAGCGATTCAGGACAAGGACCGGAGTCGGAGATCTCCACTGCAAAAAACCAGTCATCCTACAAGTAGGAGCTGACAATTTCCAATGTGACTTCGTCAATTCAACATAATTGCTTGCATGACCGTAACTTACAAATGTCCAATGTATCCTTTCAAATCAACATTACAAAATGCCAAGGTAATCAGCCATTATTAATTGATTCATATGCACCATACATAAAGAAGAAGTGCTGTTTTCTACGTCTTGCTCTTGACCCTGGTGACAGTAACATTACACACCCACTGCCAAGAATGTATCATCCATGATTATTGATTTCAGTGATGACCATACACAAGTGCTTGATATGAACAGTAACGTTTACAAGTCAAGACACCTATGAGTTTAACAAAGCCAACCCTGTTTGAAAAGAGCCACATCTCACTATCTCACTACTCACTGCAACTGCAACCAGTCATCCACAAGGAGGGGCTGCACAATGCCAATGAATTCGTCATTCAAACATAAGTGGCTTTATATGACGTAAACATTACAATGAAATCTGAATGCCAAGGTAATAACATCCCTTTTAATTGTTCAGTTGAACATACACAATTGATTGACAATGACAAATGTAGCAAGGATTCCATCACGAAACAACCTATGATTTTGACAAGGCACAACCCCTGGTGAATACACAGCTCCCTGCAACAAAAAATACCTATCATTCAATCCTCAAGTAGGGGGCTACATTGCACTGAATTCGTCAATGCAACATAAGTGCTTTGACAAGACAGTAACATTCAAAGTGCCAATGGTTCATCCATTATTCAAGACAAAGTTTGCCAAGGTATCACCATTTCTTAATTGAATCAAGTAAAATGACCAGTACACATACACAGTGCTTGCCTGATAGTAACCATTTACAAATCAAGAACAACCGATATTTTTGACAAGGCCAACCACCCTGTTTGAGAAAAGCATGTTTTGCAGACGCAGACAGGGGGAGGGGTTGGGGGTGGAAATCTCTCATCGCACTCAGTCCTCCTACAAGTATGGCGGAGAGACATTTCCAATGATTCGTCAATTCAAACATAGTGCTTGCCATGACAGTAACATACAAATGCCCAGTATCATCATTATTAATTGATTCAGTATGCCATACATAGTGCTTGACATGACGTAAACATTACACCATGCCAAGGTATCAATCCCTATTAAATTGATTCATGTTTAACATACACAGTGCTTGACATGACGTAACATTAGCAATCAAGAACAAACTATGATT
>JACBWV010000584.1:0-30000 GCA_013435795.1 Chlamydomonas sp. ICE-L
CTCTTCAATTCACCTCAACACCACCGACTCCCACCACCATACCCAATCACACCACCAACACCTGCCCAAATTCACCGACCACGCCTTATATCCCACCACACACCTTGTCTGCCCACTCACCACCACCACCACCCAAGCACCAACTCCACCACCCTCTTATAAACCAAACAACACCACCACCCACCAGCGCAAGCCCACCACAAACACCAACCAAACCAAAAAAAAACCAACCAATCACCACCACCAACCACCAACCACCACCCAAGCACCGAACCCACCGACCAAACCCAAGCCCACCACCACCACCACCACCACCACCAGCCAAGCACCACCACCACCACCCAAGCACCACCACCACCACCACCCAATCACCACCACCAACCAACCAACCTCAATCACCACCACCACCACCACCAGGACCCAGCAGCTTGACCTGGTCGATGGGGCCTTGAATGCAGTAAATCTAGGGGGTGGCGTAAAAAAAATGGGAAATAATAAATGATATAAATAAGTGGGTGTGCAAGGCTCCCGTGGTCTATGGGTCCGGAATGCAAGTGAGACTAGGGGGATGGTGTAAAAAAAAAGGAAAATAAATAAATAGATATGTAAATAAGTGGGTGCAAGGCTCACCTGGGCGATGGGCCTGAATGCAGTGAAGCTAGGAGGATGGCGTAAAAAAAAAAGGGTGTGCAAGGCTCACCTGGGCTATGGGTCTGAAAGCAGTGAAGCTAGGGGGATGGCTGAAATCCTCTCCAGGAAGCCTAGCGTAGCTGGTCGATGTTGTTGTAGAGGTTGTGGTAGATGTTGTAGTACATGCGTAGTTGGGCTGTACATGTTGCAAGATCCGATGCTGGGGGGGGCCTGAATAGGCAGGGATGCCAGTTGCTATACCCTGGGTTTCGGTTTCGGAGCGAGAGGTGGAGGGGGTGGCGGCGGCAGTGGGTTGCCCACTGCCGTCCTCCTTTTTTGGTGGGTTCCCCTCGCCCATGGGCGGAGTTGGGAGGGTTGGACGCCTCCTGGCCTGGTTTGGTTTGGTTTGGTTTGGTTTGGTTTGGTTTGGTGTGGGTTGGTGTGGGTTGGGTTTGGGTGGATTGGGTTGGGTTGGGTGGATTAGGTTGGGTTGGGTTGGGTGGATTGGGTGGGTGGGTTGGGTTGGGTTGGGTGAGCGCCTCCTTGTTGGGTTGGGTTGGTTGGATTAATGTTGGGTTGGGTTGGGGTTGGGTTATTATGTTGGGTTGGTTTGGGTTGGTTTGATTATTTCGGGTTGGGTGGGTGGGGTTGGGTTGGCTGTTGGTTGGGTTGGGTTGGTTGGGTTGGGTTGGGTTGGGTTGGGTTGGGTTTGGGTTTGGGTTTGGGTTTGGCTTGGGTGGGATTAATGTTGGGTTGAGGTTGGGTGATTATGTTGTGATTGGGTCGTGTTGGGTTTGGGTTTGTGTTGGGTTGGGTTGGGTTTGGGTTGGTTGGTTGGTTGGGTTGGGTTGGGGTTTGGTTTGGTTTGGGTTGGTTGGGTTGGGTTGACGTTGCTTCTGTTGGGCTTGGGTTGTGTCTTGGGTTGGTTGGGTTGGGTTGGGTTGGTTTTGGGTTTGCGGTTGCGGTTGGGTTGGTTAGGGTTGGGTTTGGGTTGGGTTGTTGGTGGTTGGGTTGGGGTTTGGTTTTGGGTTGGGTTGGTTCTGGGTTGGGTTGGGTTGGTTTGGGTTAGGGTTTGGTTTGGGTTCTTTGTTGGGTTGGGTTTTGGGTTGGTTGGGTTTCTTTCTGGTTGGTTTGGTTGGGTTTGGGCTTGGGTTGGGTTGGGTTGGGTATTGGGTTTCTTCTGTTGGTTTGGGTTGGTTGGGTTGGGTTGGTTGGGTTGGGTTGGGTTTGGGTTGGGTTGTGTGGGTTTGGGTTGGGTTGGTTCGGTTTGGTTGGGTTTGGAAGGTTTGGGTTGGGGTTGGGTTCGGGTTGGGTTGGGTTGGGCTTGGGTTGGGTTGGGTTGCGGTTGGGTTGGTTGGGTGGGTATGGGTTGGGTTGGGTTTGGGTTGGGTTGCTTCTGTTTGGGTTGGGTTGGGGTTGAGGTTGGGTTGGGTTGCGGTTCGGGTTTGGGGGGTTGGCTTGGTTGGGTTGGGTTTGGTTGGGTTGGGTTGGGCGTTGGGTTGGGTTTCGGGTTTGGTTTGGGTTGGTCGGGTTGTTGGGTTGGGTCTGGGTGGGTTGGGTTCGGTTGGGTTGGGTTGCTTCTGTTGCGGATTGGGGTTGGGTTGGGTTGGTTTGCTTCTGTGGGCTTGGGTTGGGTTGGGTTGGGTGGGTCGGGTTGGTCGGTTGGGTTGGTGGGCTTGGGTTGGGTTGGGTTGGGTTGGTTGGGGGTTGGGTTGGGTTGGTTGGTTGGGTTGGGTTGGGTATGCTTCTTGAGTGACTTCTGTTGGGTTGTTTGTTGGGTTGGGTTTTCTTCTGTTGGTTTGGTTTGGTTTGGTTTGGTTGGTTTGGTTTGGTTTGGGTTTGTTTGGGTTGGTTTGGGTTGGTTTGGTTTGGTTTGGGTTGTGTTGGTTCTGTGTTTGTTTGGTTGGGTTGGGTTGCATTCTGTTGGTTTTGAGTTTGGTTTTTGGTTTGGTTTGGCTGTTTGGTTTGGTTTGGTTTGGTTGGTTTGGGTTCGGGTTGGGTTGGTTGGGTATGCTGTATGCGGTTGCGGTTCGGGTATGCTTCACGGTTGGGTTGGGTTGGTTTTGGTTTGGGTTGGGTGGGTTTGTTATGGTTTGGTTTGGTTTGGTTTGGTTTGGTTTTGGTTTGGTTGGGTGGGTTGGGATGGGGTTGGGTTGGGTGGGTTGGGTTGCTTCTGTTTGGGGTTAGGGTTTACGGTGGCTTGGCGTTGAGTTTGCGGTTGGGTTGGGTTGGGTTATGGGTTGGGTTCGGGGTTGGGTTGGGTTGGGTTGGGTTGGGATTTGGGTTAGGGTTGGGTGGGTTGGGTTGGGTGGGGTTGGGTATGGGTTGGGTGCGGGTTGGGCATTGGGTTGGGTTGGGTTGGGTTGGGTTGCCTGGGTTGGGTTGGGTTGAGCGCCTCCTGGTTGGGTTGGGTAAGGTGGATTAGGTTGGGTCGGGTGGATTAGGTTGGGTTGGGTTGGGTTTGGGTGAATGGGTTGGGTTGGGTTGAGCGCCTCCTGGTTGGGTTGGGTAAGGCGGATTAGGTTGGGTTGGGTGGGTTTGGGTTGGGTTTGGATGTATTGGGTTGGGTGTATTGGGTTGGGTTGGGTTGGGTTGGGTTTTGGTGGATTGGATTGGGTTGGGTAAGGCGGGTTTCGGTTTCGTTTGGGTTTGGGTGGTTAACACAAAAGATTGTGTATGTGAATAAAAGAGTGTGTAGGTGAACAATACGGTGTGTATGATAGTAAAATAGTGTGCATGTGAGTAATAGAGTGTGTAGGTGAATAAATTATTGTGTAGGTGAACAAAAGAGTGTATGTGAACAAAAGAGTGTGTATGTGAGTGACTATGAATCTGTGCTGGTGGTTGGACCCAGTGTTTTTTATTTCAGATTTCTGTAGTCCATGTTGAGTAGCTACTTGGGCTACTCAACCCTGATTTCAGGATAGTTGCGTAGCCATTGTATTGCGGAGCGCACAGCGCGAAGCCTGGGGGGGTCGGGAGGCAGCGCGTCACAATATCGGGGGGTCCGGGGGGTGTAGCATTCAACCGAATAGCGACGAAATGGCGACGCATCGTTGAAAAATGAAACACTGGTTGGACCCAGAGCAGGCAAATGGGCTGGCCCCTTCAACATCACACCTCGCCCATAAAAACAAAAAACAAAACATTTATGTATATAGATAGATATAGGTATATTTATATATTTATTTATTTATTTGCGCATTTATTTCTGCATGTATTTAATTATTCGTGCATTTGTTTATTTTGTGTTGTAATTATTTGTGCATGCATTTATTTATTTATTTATTTGTGAATTTATTTGTGCACTTATGTATGCATTTGTGCCTCTTTGTGTATGGGCGGTGTTGGGCGGTGTTGGGTCGGGCTTTCTGTGGTGGGGAAATGAGAGAGTGCACCTTTTATTTTTTTGGCTACAAGTAGCAGCTTCTAGGCAGCTCTCTTTCCCAGCCCTAGGGTCAAACCTGAAGCTAGCTAGTGCACCTAAAAGCTGACACGACAGGCATTCCAATGGAGCTAGAAGTGTGGGACTAGACCCAGTCGCTGGCTGATGGAGCTGGCTGGAAGCTGCCATTCGTAGCCCAAAAAATAAACAGTGGTGGTGGTGGTGAAATGAGAGGGGGGGGGGGGGGGGGTAGGAGGGGGAAGGGGCGGTTGGTTGAGGCTTTCTGTTTTAGTGAAATGGGAGTGGGGGATGATGTGGGTGGGTGGGGGTGGGGTTGAGTGTGGTAGCGGGGATGGTGTGGGAGGGGGGAGGAGAGAGCTAATCTGACTGAAATATAGAGCTCACATGTGTGTGTATGCACATGTTTTTGAGTGTGTTTTGTGTGCATCTCTTGGTAAGTAGGCATCCCAAACTTAAGCAGTCTGGTGCACCTTGAAGCTGACACTGTTAACATTCCAGCAGTGCTGAAACAAATGGCTCAGGGAGCTGCCTAGAAGCTGCTTCATGGAGCTTACAAAAACAACAGTGCACAGGAAATAACAGCTTACAGGGCCAAGCCACCCACCCTTGAATACGGCTAGCCCTGTTAGAGCCCCAGGGAGAAGCTTCTGAGCCTGCCAACGATCTGACTGGCGAAGTTGTGAGCTTACGAGGTTGTTGGTCAGCCCCGTTGCTTTAGTCTTGCTACCGCTGTTTACCCTGTTCCTGGATCCTGCTTCTGCTAATAATTATTATTCGTCGCGCGAATGCGATTATGGGACGGATCGTTGTTTATCGGTTTAAGGAAGTTGTCATGTGTCGGCACGTGCAACGAGACTGTCTCGGAAGTAGGTGGGAGGAAGGTGACGAACTTCTTGCAGGTTGCGATAATAAGCGGAACGGGGAATTGCTCAGATGATAGAAAGGGTGGACGGGTGAACTGTGGGGTGGAGGTAGGATAGGCAGGTCGGGCGCTGGGGTGAAGTTGTTATATAAAGTGTCTTGCGCTAGGCCGTTACCTTTCAAATTCATTCCTGCTAGCCGCGGCAGATCTGGGCTCGAAATCTCACTAGAGTGAGCGCGCCTTTTTGAGTGACGCCGAGTTTTTTGAGTGACATGTGCAAGCCACGCCACCTGGCGTTCGCTTTCTGGACTCGCGGTCTCGCGCATCCCATATTTCCATCCACTGCTGTTGTCCGAAGACCCCCTTCGTACAGCTTCCTGAAGTCAAGCTGATTTGGCATACTGCTTTGCTTCTCCTCGGAAAGTAGTCCCTCCCTCCCTCCCTGGCTGGTTATTATCAACACGTAACAAGGAAATGTGATTTGGCAAATGCATGCCTTAGATCAATTATGCATGCAATCTACCATCTCTCCAAACGAATTAGGAAATATGGCTGGAATGGAAGTGCCGGAAGAGGGTTGACTGATCAAATAATATCCTGGGACTCTTTAGGCTGCTTATTTGTTTTTTTTTAGTTGTGAAAGGACTCTAACCCCAGGAGGTGGGTCTCCCGACACAAAACCAGCGACACCAAGGATAATAGGCTATAACCTACTAATGTAGATCGGGTTTGATAGTCTTTTATTAGCAGCTAAAGATTTGTAAGTCAGCTTAGTTTAGCTTATGTTTCCATATAATGTAATAAGTAACCAGGGGGGGGGGCAACTTCTAACCAAAATGACCCCATCGTCCAACTTTGCAGATATCATAGAGAGGATGAAGAATCCGGTTTTATTTCTTGATTTGGCCCAGTAGAAAAATGTAACGGTCCTTTTAAGTTTGGGGAAGCGGGGGAGGGGGGGGGTCAGGGAAAAAATCTGACATTTTCAAAAAATTAGGTACATTCCAGGCACTTTTTGTATAGCCATCAGAATGATATGGGAGTAGAACTAGGGTGTTCCTCTACTAAATACCAGTCAAAAAATGCTATTGGGGGAGAGAACTACCACATCTTTTGCCAAGGGCACATGGGGGGGGGAGGGATCCAGGGTCTCTCTCTCTCTCTCTCTCTCTCTCTCTCTCTCTCTCTCTCTCTCCACATACAACGCCCTTGCCAACACTTGTACAACGTCGTACAGAGCGAGACCTCATTTTTATTTTTCCCTTCCCGTCACTGTGCGTCTGTTTTCGTTCTGGTGACTAGTGCTAGTTGATGTTACTCTATGGACCCACAATCAAAGGGCACTGCCTGCGACAAGTGCGGTATACAATTGCTTAGCGGCGACCACGGAAACTTAGAGCGCCTTCAGAATTCTCTTGCGTGCTTGGCAGATTATTTAATGCCTGATTGAAGCTTGGATTGAAGGCCTGGTTATTGAAGAATATTGAAGGTAGGCACATTAGGGGCCACGGGGGCCTGACCCACAACCCACACTAGACAATGTAACATTGATGATGACGATTTTCTATGTTTCAAACATTCCCGATGGTCTTTAGATCAACCTCAATGGATGGGCCTTTGAAAACCCTGTAAAATGAGCCTAATTAGACACCATTACACTTAGTGGTGGATGAGATAGTGACTGTGCAGTGGGTTCCGGAGCCGGGTGGGAGGGGGTCTGCAGAAGGGTGCCTCAGCACTTTTTTGGGATGGGGTCTTTCACTTTTTTTGTGCCCCCCCCCCTGTAAGTAACTTCGACTAAGAAGCCTAAAAAAAAGGAAAATGAGAAAACGCCAAATTCGAAGAATTGAGGAAGAGAGCATATCCATCCTATATATAAGACCGCTCCCCGTCGGTACGACGGGCTCTATGCTGGTACTAATAAATACTAATAAATACTAATATATACAAATATATATCGGCTATTTAATAATATCATCTGGGCACTTGTTTAAATGTTCTCACCATACTAGTAAATGATTTCATTCTGCAATCTTCAGTTTACCCAGCTTTATTCTGCCAGAAAACTGTGAGAAGATTCAATTTTTGCAGTCCGGCGGTACATAGCACAGAGGTCATGCCCCCCCAGCATGTACGCCTTCACAATCCCCATCATCCTTGCCAGCCAATCTGTCCCCATCAGACAAACCCACCGTCTATGCATCAGATAGCCCCTCATCACCAGGCTGCGCATTGGACAACTTGTCACTGCCAGTCCATGCATGGGACAACCCCTCATCATCAGACTGTGCATCGGACAACTTGTCACTGCCAGTCCATGCATGGGACAACCCCTCATCATCAGACTGTGCATCAGACAACTTGTCACTGCCAGTCCATGCATCGGACAACCCCTCATCATCAGACTGTGCATCGGACAACTTGTCACTGCCAGTCCATGCATGGGACAACCCCTCATCATCAGACTGCGCATCGGACAACTTGTCACTGCCAGTCCTTGCATCGGACAACCCCTCATCACCAGACTGTGCATCAAACAACTTGTCACTGCCAGTCCATGCATGGAACAACCCCTCATCATCAGACTGTGCATCGGACAACTTGTCACTGCCAGTCCATGCATGGGACAACCCCTCATCATCAGACTGTGCATTGGACAACTTGTCACTGCTATTCCATGCATCGGACAACCCCTCATCATCAGACTGTGCATCGGACAACTTGTCACTTCCAGTCCATGCATCGGACAACCCCTCATCATCAGACTGTGCATCGGACAACTTGTCACTGCCAGTCCATGCATGGGACAACCCCTCATCATCAGACTGCGCATCGGACAACTTGTCACTGCCAGTCCATGCATCGGACAACCCCTCATCATCAGACTGCGCACCGGACAACTTGTCACTGCCAGTCCATGCATCGGACAACCCCTCATCATCAGACTGCGCATCGGACAACTTGTCACTGCCAGTCCATGCATCGGACAACTTGTCACTGCCAGTCCATGCATCGGACAACCCCTCATCACCAGGCTGCGCATTGGACAACTTGTCACTGCCAGTCCTTGCATCGGACAACCCCTCATCATCAGACTGTGCATCAGACAACTTGTCACTGCCAGTCCATGCATCGGACAACCCCTCATCATCAGACTGTGCATCGGACAACTTGTCACTGCCAGTCCTTGCATCGGACAACCCCTCATCATCAGACTGCGCATCGGACAACTTGTCACTGCCAGTCCATGCATCAGACAACCCCTCATCACCAGGCTGCGCATTGGACAACTTGTCACTGCTAGTCCATGCATCGGACAACCCCTCATCATCAGACTGTGCATCGGACAACTTGTCGCTGCCAGTCCTTGCATGAGACAACTTGTCACTGCCAGTCCATGCATCGGACAACCCCTCATCATCAGACTGTGCATCGGACAACTTGTCACTGCCAGTCCATGCATCGGACAACCCCTCATCATCAGACTGTGCATCGGACAACTTGTCACTGCCAGTTCTTGCATCGGACAACCCCTCATCATCAGACTGAGCATCAGACAACTTGTCACTGCCAGTCCATGCATCGGACAACCCCTCATCATCAGACTGTGCATCGGACAACTTGTCACTGCCAGTCCATGCATGGGACAACCCCTCATCATCAGACTGCGCATCGGACAACTTGTCACTGCCAGTCCATGCATGGGACAACCCCTCATCACCAGGCTGCGCATTGGACAACTTGTCACTGCCAGTCCATGCATCGGACAACCCCTCATCATCAGACTGTGCATCGGACAACTTGTCACTGCCAGTCCATGCATGGGAGTACCCCTCATCATCAGACTGCGCATCGGACTTGTCACTGCCAGTCCATGCATCGGACAACCCCTCATCATCAGGCTGTGCGTGCTCACCAAATCTCTCGTCAGCAGGCTGTGAATCCTCACCAGAGCCATCAACTTCATCATCATTTTTAGGAGGGCCAACACCATTTGAACTGAACCCTCGGTGTCGCTGGTTTGCGTCGGGAGACCCACCTCCTCCAAGTCCTTTCACAAATTAACAGAAATCTTCATTGCTAGAGGGGTCGCTGAGTCGGCAGCCTGGGTGACCTTCTTCTTCCTCTTTATTAGACCAAATGCCCGACCAGCCAGCAGAGAGGAAGAGGAAGGATCCCAAACAGGGAACTACTTCTTGCCAAATTGGTCAGCGCTTAATTAAGTGTCCAAACGTCAAATTGGTCAGCGCTTTTTAGTGCAAAAAGCGCAAAAACTGCGTGAAACGCGCGGAGGGGCTAAAAGAGGCAGAGCGGCACCGCGCTGCCGCGTGCGCTTAGTAGTACCCTGACCCAAATCAGGGTCTGCCTGCAGGAGCGCTTGAGAGCCCAACGTCCTCATCATCATCCATTCATTATGCTGAAACGATCTTACAATTCCGAGTGAACCGCTCTGACGGCTCTTACCTTGAATGTTTACTGCACTGTATTGCAGTGCCCAGTGCCCTAACATTGGCTGTGGACCTGGTTTGGGCTCTACCTTGAATGTTTACTGCACTGTATTGCTCAATGCGCAGTGCCCTAATATTGGCTGTGGACCTGGTTTGGGCTCTCTAACCAACTTTGGCCAACACTCCAAGCTTGCAGGGATTTGGCAGTACCCCTACCGCCAAATAAATCGGCAGTACCCGAAATCGGCAGTATAAATCGGCAACAAATAATTTGGCAGTACCCCTACCGCCAAATCAATCTAGGCGCGTACGGTACATACATAGCCGGCCAAAACCAAAGATAACCAGAGCCCTGCCCCGAGCCCTGTGAAAGTGTGATTCCATTATGAATTTGGTGGTTGCCTCCAGTGAAAGCAAAAGGGCTGGCCCCCTCAACCTCCCGCCTCGTTAAAAAAATTATGTTATATTTATGTTGAGTAAAAGCAAATGGAAGACAAATGTGATTTGTTCGCATTCACATTTCCCTGGTAATTTGTTTTTTACTGCCAAAGATGGCGAGCAGCCAAATTGCTGGCTGAAGCTGTGTAACCAAGTTCAAGTTTATATTCGGCATGTATTTGCGCATTTTTTTGGAATAGACCCAATACTGGGCAAGTTCTCCCTTAAGGGGGTGGTAGTCTACTAGTGTCAGGCAAGTACCCCCTTTGGGGATCGTAGTACCCCTGGTAGGTGATTGCTGGAATGGCACTCTTGGCAGCTACAGCTCGCACGATGCTGATAGATAGTCAGATGAGCAACAGGTTATGGCCCTAAGTCTTTATATGTGCGCCATACCTGCGGAACCGCACTCCAACTCTAGGTGGGCCGACTCCCTACGAACGGTTCTTCGGTAAGGGGGTCATCCCCAATCCGGGTTTAGGACTGCGGCTACGTGTATGTGTACACGCCACAGTCAGTGAGACGGACCTACCAGTCAGCTAGTTCCGACAGTGATGGGCTAGCTGGCTTCTCGGCTGAAGCTATGGTATATATCTAGGGAACGGCAATATGATATCATTTGATGCAATTTAATTAAGGACCGGTATTTCATGTGATGTTGACCAAAGGCGAGTATGGTATCATATGATTTCATACCAATTGCATAATATGATATTGTATATAAATGGTAACTTTAGCCTAGTAAGCCAGCCAGGATCATGACATCATACGATGACATGATACCATAAAATATCATATTGCCGTTCCCTATCCAACTGAGCATTAACTTGTGTTGTCATGTCCCTATGTGCTATCCTAGCGCAGTGGTATAATCTCAGCTGTATCAGGATCAGTTTTGATCACCACTTAAGGTAGCTGAGGATGCAGTAGCTGAGGATGAGGCGGCTGAGCATGCGGCTCTGCCTCAGTTACACCGTCACCACTCTCCAGTGGGATCCAGCCACTGATGCTCTCTAAGGCTGTTGTGTCCAGCAGGCTAGGGCCAAGCTGGGTGTCCATGCTTGCAGGGACGACTGAGGCAAGCTCATGGGCAGATAATGCAGGAGCCCCACCAGCTTGCTCCAGACAGCCTGGCTCCTGCTTTACTACCACAGCGCTTTGCAGATCGGCAGAAGACATCAGCCCACCAGTATAAAGCTTCTGCTGCTGCTGATGATAACCAATTACCAGGGGGTCCCTAACCCCAGCAGGACCTCCCAGCATACTCCCAGCACTTTCTTCATGAGGAGGCTCAGCATCCTCTTCAACACTCCTCGCCCTCTTTCTCCCCCTCCTAAACACTGGACCATCCTGGTGACTGGTGGCAGCAGCTGGACCCTGGCCAGACACATCGTCAGTGCCCTCATCTGCACTGGTAGCTTTCTCATTATCATCATTGACACCACTGTCCCCACTATCTACACTGTCATCATCACGCATGGGCACCACCTCCTCCTCAGCCGCCTCCTCCGTCTTTACTACCACGGCCCTCAGCCCACGCATGGGCACCACCTCCTCCTCCGCCGCCTCCTCCGTCTTTACTACCACAGCCTTCAGCCCACGCATGGGCACCACCTCCTCCTCCGCCGCCTCCTCCGTCTTTACTACCACGGCCTTCAGCCCACGCATGGGCACCACCTCCTCCTCCGCCGCTTCCTCCGTCTTTACTACCAATGCCTTCAGCCCACGCATGGGCACCACCTCCACCTCCGCCGCCTCCTCCGTCTTTACTACCACGGCCTTCAGCCCACGCATGCATTGCCTAGAGGGGCTTCCTGCAGCCTGGCCTGTCTGGTTCAGTGGGTCTGGTATACCTGCCTTCCAGGGCCGGGTGTTGTCGGCTAAAGGGACATGGCCTGGCGCTTTCAAAGGCCAAGCCTTGATGGAGCCTAACCTGTTGCCTGCAGCCTGGCCTGTCTGGCTCAGCGGGACTGGTATAGCTCCTTTTCGGGGCAGGGTGTGGCTGGCTGAAGGGATATTGCCTGGCGCTTTTAAAGGCCAAGCCTTGAGGGAGCCTAACCTGTTGCCTGCAGCCAAGCCTGCCTGGCCCAAATGGGCGGTTGTACCTCCCTTTCGGGGCAGGGTGTGGCTGGCTGATCGGACATGGCCTGGCTCTATCAATGGGCCTGGACTGCCGCCTTCAGCCTGGCCTGTCTGGCTGCATAGGCCAGGTCTGCCTCCATCACTGGGTCTAGTCTGGCTCCCTGGGTGTACCCGGCTGCCTAGCTCCACCAGGGGGGCTGATCTGTTGCCTGCAGCCTTGCTTGCTTGACCTGCCTGCTCTTTGCCGCTCCCTATGGGGGTGTATGTATGTATTCCCCGAAGGACGCTATCATCCTCTCCACACTCTGGCACGGACGTATCTGCTGCTCCAATATGTGCAGTACGCTGCAAGTTGCCCCTGAATGTTTGTTGCAGTTGTTGTTGTTGTTGTTGTTGTTGTTGTTGTTGTTGTTGTTGTTGTTGCTGTTGTTGTTGTTGTTGTTGTTGTTGTTGCTGCTGCTGTTGTTGTTTCTGTTGTTTTTGCTTTGGTTTTTGTTGGTGGTGATGCTGCTGTCGGTATTGACTCCTCCCCCACGACCGCCCCCCCCCCCCCCCCCCCCCCCAACCAACACACACACACACCTGCCTGGATATTGTAAGCACATGCAGCCAAAAATGAATTCAATGCTGATGAGAATACAAAACATCGTAGATACAAGCCAGATACGAGAGAAAACCATGATGACCTTGCTGGTCATTTGGTTGGTTGATTGGTTGGTTGGTTGGATACAAGGGAACACCGTGATGAGCTTGCTGGTCATATGGTTGGTTGGTTGGTTGGTTGGTTGGTTGGTTGGTTGGTTGGTTGGTTACGAGGGAACACCGTAATGGGCTTGCTGGTCATATGGTTGGTTGGTTAGTTTGTTGGTTAGTAGGTTGGTTGGATACAAGGGAAAACCGTGATAACCTTGCTGGTTATATGGCTTGTTTGTTGGTTGGTTGGTTTGTTGGTTTGTTGGTAGGTCGGTTGGTTGGTTGGTTACGAGGGAATACCGTGATGGGCTTGCTGGTCATATGGTTTGTTGGTTGGTTAGTTGGTTGGTTGGTTGGTTGGATACGAGGGAACACCGTGATGAGCTTGCTGGTCATAAGATTTGTTTGCTTGTTGGTTGGTTAGTTGGTAGGTTGGTTACGAGGGAACACCGTGATGAGCTTGCTAGTCATATGGTTGGTTGGTTGGTTGGTAAATTGGTTGGTTGGTTGGTTGGCTGGTTGGCTGGTTGGTTACGAGGGAACACTGTGATGAGACAGCTGGTCATATGGTTGGCTGGTTAGTTTTTATATCTTAATCATTATACGGTATATAACGATTGACGGTAGGTTTATTTAGTTATTTGTTTGTTAGTATATTTTAATCATTATATATAACGATGGTTGCTAAAAGGAGGTTTACACCAGGGTAATTCCATTGGCCAAATTGGCCAGCGCTTTTGCGCACTTGAAAAAAGCAAAACTGCGCTTTGTAGTGCAAAAAGGGCAAAAAATGCTTGCTGCGCCCACAGGGGGTTGCAAAAAACTGCGTGAAACGCGCAGTGGGGCTCAATAAGGCAGCGCGCAAAAGCGCGCGCTTGGAAGTACCCTAGTTTACACTGACCTGCCAATATCATGGATTATTTTCCGAGTCAAAATTGGCCCTTGCAATTCAGCTGTGGTCTGGGATGATCCGGACGGGCACAAGCTTTGTAGCCTTTCAACTGCCTGAAAAAGGGGCACATACCGTTTTGACATTCAGCACTGGTGGTTTCAAGGCTCTAGACAGGCAACCCCAACCAACCCCAACCAACCGACCTCAAACACCCCCAAGCAACCATAACAATTCAGCTGTGGTCTGGGATGATCCGGAAGGGCACAAGCTTTGTAGCCTTTCAACCGCCTGAAAAAGGGGCACATACCGTTTTGACATTCAGCACTGGTGGTTTCAAGGCTCTAGACAGGCAACCCCAACCAACCCCAACCAACCAACCTCAAACACCCCCAAGCAACCATAACAATTCAGCGGTGGGCTGGGATGATCTGGAAGTGCACAAACTTTGTAGCCTTTCAACCGCCTGAAAGGGCACATCAAGTTTTAAGCATTTAATAAGAATTTCGCCGGTGGGCTGAGATGATCTGGGAGGGCACAAGCTTTGTAGTCTTTCAACCGCCTGAAAGGGCACATCAAGATTTGAGCATTTAATAAGAATTTCGCCGGTAGGCTGAGATGATCTGGGAGGGCACGAGCTTTGCAGTCTTTCAACCGCCTGAAAGGGCACATCAAGATTTGAGCATTTAATAAGAATTTCGCTGGTAGGCTGAGATGATCTGGGAGGGCACGAGCTTTGTAGTCTTTCAACCGCCTGAAAGGGCACATCAAGATTTGAGCATTTAATAAGAATTTCGCCGGTAGGCTGAGATGATCTGGGAGGGCACATGCAGTTTGACATGTAGCCCCAATTTAATAACAACTTTGCCAGTGGGCTGAGGTGATCAGGGAGGGGTAGCCATTCAACATCCTGAAAGGGCACATGCAGTTTGACATGTAGCCCCAATTTAATAACAACTTTGCCAGTGGGCTGAGGTGATCAGGGAGGGGTAGCCATTCAACATCCTGAAAGGGCACATGCAGTTTGACATGTAGCCCCAATTTAATAACAACTTTGCCAGTGGGCTGAGGTGATCAGGGAGGGGTAGCCATTCAACATCCTGAAAGGGCACATGCAGTTTGACATTAGTCCCCAATTTAATAACAACTTTGCCAGTGGGCTGAGGTGATCAGGGAGGGGTAGCCATTCAACATCCTGAAAGGGCACATGCAGTTTGACATGTAGCCCCAATTTAATAATAACTTTGCCAGTGGGCTGAGTTGATCAGGGAGGGGTAGCCATTCAACATCCTGAAAAGGGCAACATGCAGTTTGACATGTAGCCCCAATTTAATAACACATTGGCCCAGTTGGGCTGAGGTGATCAGGGAGGGTAAGCCATTCAACATCCTGAAAGGCACATGCATTTGTCATGTACCCCAATTTAATACAACTTTGCCAGTGGGCTGAGTTATCATGGGAGGGGTAGCCATTCAACATACCTGACAGTGGGCACATGCAGTTTTGACATGTAGCCCCAATTTAATTAACACTTGGCCATGGGACTGAGTTGATCAGGGATGGGGTAGCCATTCAACATCCTGAAAGGGGGCACATGCAGTTTGACATGTAGCCCCAATTTAATAACACTTCCAGTGGGCTGAGTTATCATGGGAGGGTTAGCCATTCAACATCCTGAAGGGCACTGCAGTGTGACACGTAAGCCCCCCAATTTATAACAACTTTGTGCCAGTGGGCTGAGGTGTATCAGGGAGGGAGCCATTTGCAACACTCCTGACATGTGCACCTGCAGTTTAATTAGCCCCATTTAATAACACTTTCCATGGGCTGAGGTATCCGGGTGGTAGCCATTCAACATCCTGAAAGGGCACATGCAGTTTGACATGTAGCCGCCAATTTAATAATAACACTTTTTGCCAGTGGGCTGAGTGATCGGGAGGGGTCGCTCATTCAACACCTGAAAGGGCACTGCGTTTTGACATGTACCCAATTTAATAACACTATTGCCAGTGGGCTGAGGTGATCAGGGAGGGGTACAATGTCAACATCCGGAAAGGGCACATGCAGTTTTGACATGTGCCACCTATTATACCAACTTTGCCAGTGGGCTGAGGTGATCAGGGAGGGGGTAGCCCCTTCAACATCCTGAAAGGGCACAATGCAGTTTGACATGTAGCGGCCCGATTTATAACCGTTTGCAGTGGGCTGAGGTGATCAGGGAGGGGTAGCCATTCAACATCCTGAAAGGGCACATGCAGTTTGACATGTAGCCCCAATTTAATAACAACTTTGCCAGTGGGCTGAGGTGATCAGGGAGGGGTAGCCATTCAACATCCTGAAAGGGCACATGCAGTTTGACATGTAGCCCCAATTTAATAACAACTTTGCCAGTGGGGCTGAGGTGATCCGGAGGGGTAGCCATGTCCAACTCCTGAAAGGGCACATGCCAGTTTTGGACATGTATCCCCAATTACTAACAACTTTGCCAGTGGGCGGAATGTGATCCGGGAGGGTAGCCATTCAACATCCTAAAGGTGCACTGCGTTTGAACATGTAGCCCCAATTTAATAACAACTGCCAGTGGGCTGAGGTGATCCTGAGGGGTGCCCAAAAAATGGTCAAACTCCTGAAAGGCACATGCAGTTTTGACATGTCGCCCAATTTAATAACAACTTTGCCAGTGGGCTGAGTTTATCAGGAGGGGTCCAGTCACCTCCTGAAGGGCACATGCAGTTTTGACATGTAGCCCCCATTTAATAACAAACGTGGCCAGTGGGCTGAGGTGATCAGGGAGGGGTCCATTCAACAATCCTGAAAGGCACATGCATTTTGACATGTAGCCCCAATTTTAATACAACTTTCCAGTGGGCTGGTGATCGGAGGCCTAACTTGTGGTAGCCTTTCAATTCAACCGCCTGAAAAAAGGGCACATACAGTTTTAACATTGAGCACTTGGGGCTCAAGGCTCAGAGATGGGCAACACCAACCAAACCTAACCAACCAACCAACAAACCAACCTCAACCAACCAACCCCAAACAATCAAACAACAGAACAGAGATGGCAGTGCTTACTGGGGGTTTTAGGCTGTAGGCAGGCAATCCCCAACCAACCCCAACCAACCAACCTCAACCAACCAACCCCAAACAATCAAACAACATAACAGAGATGGCAGTGCTTACTGGGGGTTTTAGGCTGTAGGCAGGTAAAACCAACCAACCCCAACCAACCAAACTCAAGCAACCAAACAACCCCAAGCAACCAAACAACCCCAAGCAACCAAACAACCCCAAGCAACCAAACAACCTCAACCAACCAACCTCACAAACAGACCCACACCACCCAACCACCCAACACCCCAAGCAACCAAACAACCCCAACGCAACCAACCTCAAACAACCACACACCCCCAAGCAACGCAAACAACCCCAAGCACCAACAACCCCAGCAAACCATACAACCGCCACTCAACCAAACACCCCAATCAACCAAAGCAACCCCATAGGCAACCAAACAACCCCATCAACCAAACACCCCAAGCACCCAAACAAACCCCCAACCAACAACAACCCCGAACTCAACAAACAACCCAATCCACCCAATCAACCAGAACAACCCAAGCAACCAACCTCAACAAAAACAACGCACATAACCCAAGCAACCAAACAACCCCAATCAACCAAACCACCGGCACCCCAACCAGACCCAAACAACCCCAATCAACCAAACAACCCCACACAACCAAACAACCCCAACCACCAAACCCCCCAAGCAAACCAGACAACCCCAATCAACCAAACACCCAACACCAAACAACCCCGAATCAACGCAAACCACCAAAATCAACGCACACAACCCCAAGCAACCAAACAACCCCAATCAACCAAACAACCCCAAGCAACCAAACAACCCCAAGCAACCTCAAACAACCAAACAACCAAACAACCCCAAGCAACCAAACAACCCCAAGCAACCAAACAACCCCAAGCAAACAACCGACCCCAACCCCAACCAACCAACCTCAAACAACCAAAGAACCCCAAGCAACCAAACAACCCCAAGCAACCAAACAACCCCAAGCAACCAAACAACCCCAAGCAACCAAACAACCCCAAGCAACCAAACAACCCCAAGCAACCAACCAAACAACCCCAAGCAAACAACAGACCCCAAGCAACCAAACACCCCACAACCGCACAACCACCAAACACTCCAACCCAACTGAACCCCCAACCAACCACCTCAAAGAACCCAAGGAACCCCAAGCAACCAAAGGCAACCCCAAGCAACCAAACAACCTCCAACCCAACCAACCTGCAAACAGACCAAACAACCCAAGCAACCAAACAACCCTCAAGCCACCAAAACAACCCCAAGCAGACCAAACAACCCAATCCACCAAACAAAACCCCAACCAACCAAACAACCCCACCAACCAAACAACCCGCCATCAACAAACACCCCAATCAACCAAACAACCCAATCAACCAAGCCTCAAACTACTCAAACTATCAAACTACCAAGAACCCCAAGCAACCAAACAACCCCAAGCAACCAACCAACCCCAACCAACCAAACAACCCCAAGCAACCCCAAGCAACCAAACAACTCCAAGCAACCAAACAACCCCAAGCAACCGAACAACCCCAAGCAACCAAACTGACCCCAATGCAAACCAAACAACCAAATCAACCAACCACCCTAATCAACCAAACACCCCAAGCAACAAAGAACCCCAATCACCAACCCCCCCAAGCACCAAACAACCCCAAGCACCTCACAACCAACAACCCCAAGCAACCAAACAACCCCAAGCAACCAAACAACCCCAAGCAACCAAACAACCCCAAGCAACCAAACAACCCCAAGCAACCAAACAACCCCAAGCAACCAAACAACCAAAGCAACCAAACAACCCCAAGCAACCAAACAACCCCAATCAACCAAACAACCCCAAGCAACCAAACAACCCCAACCAACCTCAAACAACCAAACAACCAAACAACCCCAAGCAACCAAACAACCCCAAGCAACCAAACAACCCCAAGCAAACAACCGACCCCAACCCCAACCAACCAACCTCAACAACCAAAGAAGCCCCAAGCAACACACAACGCCCAAGCAACCAAACAACCCAAGCAACCAAACCACCCAACAACCAACAAACCCCAAAGCACAAAACAACCCAACCAACCAAACAAACCCAAGCAAACAACAGACCCCAAGCAACCAAACAACCCCAAGCAACCAAACAACCCCAGCCAACCAACTCACCCCAACTAACCCCAACCAACCAACCTCAAAGAACCAAAGAACCCCAAGCAACCAAACAACCCCAAGCAACCAAACAACCCCAACCAACCAACCTCAAAAACCAAACAACCCCAAGCAACCAAACAACCCCAAGCAACCAAACAACCCCAAGCAACCAAACAACCCCAAGCAACCAAACAACCCCAACCAACCAAACAACCCCAACCAACCAAACAACCCCAAGCAACCAAACAACCCAAGCAACCAAACAACCCCAAGCAACCAACCTCAAACAACCAAGAACACCCCCAATGCCAACAAACACCCCAAGCAACCAAACAACCCCAACCAACCAAACAACCCCAAGCAACCCCGAATGCAAACCAAACAACTCCAGCAACAAACAACCCCAATCAAAACCTAACACGCCCAACAACCAAACAACCCCAAGCAACCAACAACAAAAATGTCACCACAACCCTAAGTCAACCAAACAACCCAACAACCAAAGATCCCCAATCAACGCAAACAACCAAAAGCAACCAACCACCCACGCCCCCAACACCAAAACAACCGCCAAGCAACCAAACAACTCCCAAGCATCCAAACAAACCCCAACGCAACAACCGACCAGCACCCACCCCAAGCACCAACCTCAACAACAAAGACCCAAGCAACCAACAACCCCAAGCAACCAACAACCCCCACTCAGAGCCAAACAACCCCAACAACCAAACACACCAAGCAAACAAAGACCCCCAGTCAACCAAAAAACCCCAAGCAACCAAACAACCCCAACCAACCAACTGACCCCAACTAACCCCAACCAACCAACCTCAAAGAACCAAAGAACCCCAAGCAACCATAACAATGTGGCGGTGGGCTGAGGTGATGCGGAAGGGCACAAATTGTGTAGCCTTTCAACTGCCTGAAAGGGCACCTCAAATTTTGACATGTCATGATTCGTTGGGGTTCAGATAATAAGTGCTTTTTCGTTTTAAAGCCCTCCTGTCACGGTCGGGCAAGTCTATTTAGCTTATTTGGCCTACGCCTAGTCTGTAACAATGTATATACACAGGTGCTGCTATACAGAGCCCCCCCATCTCTCTCTCTCTCTCTCTCTCTCTCTCTCTCTCTCTCTCCCCCTCCCTCTATTTGGCCTACCCCTGGACAACAGACAGACAGACACATGTCATGAACAATCAAGCAATTGAATGAGAAGCAAGACACCAAAGAAGAAAGAAAGGAGCTAATGTATTCAAGAGCAAGCAAGCAAGCAAGCAAGTATAGAAAGCAATACAAAATAATACAGTCTAGCAATCAATACAAAATAATAAAGTCTAGCAAGCAATACAAAATAATAAAGTCTAGCAAGCAATACAAAATAATAAAGTCTAGCAAGCAATACAAAATAATAAAGTCTGCAAACAATACAAAATAATACAGTCTAGCAAGCAATACAAAATAATAAAGTCTAGCAAGCAATACAAAATAATAAAGTCTAGCAAGCAATACAAAATAATAAAGTCTAGCAAGCAATACAAAATAATAAAGCATACCTTAACAGCCTGCTTTTTAGCGCTTGGAGCTAACATATTTAAGAGCAAGCAAGCAAGCAAGCAAGCAAGCAAGTTTAGCATACCTTAACAGTATTATGATTTTTAGCGCTTGCTATATAGCTTCCCGGTCAATTCATACATAGACATACATAGACATACATTAATACAGACAGACAGAGATGTGTCATGAACAATCAAGCAATTGAATGAGGAGCAAGACAGCAGAGAGGAAAAGAAGAAGGTAACATATTTAAGAAAAAGCAAGCAAGCAAGCAAGCAAGCAAGCAAGCAAGTATAGCAAACAAGCAAGCAATCAAGCAAGTCTAGCTAGCAAGTCTAGCGCGTCTAGCAAACAAGCAAGCAAGCAAGTCTAGCAAACAAGCAAGCAAGCAAGCAAGTCTAGCAAGCAAGTCTAGCAAACAAGCAAGTCTAGCAAGCAAGTCTAGCAAACAAGCAAGCAAGTCTAGCAAGCAAGTCTAGCAATCAAGCAAGTATAGCAAGCAAGTCTAGCAAGCAAGTCTAGCAAGCAAGTCTAGCAAACAAGCAAGCAAGCAAGCAAGTCTAGCAAGCAAGTCTAGCAAACAAGCAAGCAATCAAGCAAGTCTAGCAAGCAAGTCTAGCAAACAAGCAAGCAATCAAGCAAGTCTAGCAAGCAAGTCTAGCAAAAAAGCAAGCAATCAAGCAAGTCTAGCAAGCATGTCTAGCAAGCAAGTCTAGCAAACAAGCAAGCAAGTCTAGCAAGCAAGTCTAGCAAACAAGCAAGCAAGTCTAGCAAGCAAGTCTAGCAAACAAGCAAGCAATCAAGCAAGTCTAGCAAGCAAGTCTAGCAAGCAAGTCTAGCAAACAAGCAAGCAATCAAGCAAGTCTAGCAAGCAAGTCTAGCAAGCAAACAAGCAAGCAAGTCTAGCTAGTCTAACTAGACCTGGCCCTAGCTCCCCTAGCATACCTTGACAGCCTGTTTTTTGGCCTCCCATTCGGCCTCCCCCTGGACTGTAGCACCATATAGACATTAAACAAGCAAGCAAGCAAGCAATTCTAGCATACCTTGACAGCCTGTTTTTTGGCCTCCCATTCGGCCTCCCCCTGGACTGTAGCACCATATAGACATTAAACAAGCAAGCAAGCAAGCAAGCAAGCCTAGCACACCTTGACAGCCTGTTTTTTGGCACTTGCTACAGAGCTTCCCGGTCTATTCTGTTGAATATGCAAGACAAAGTCCTTGATCTGTTCCTTGTCAAGGGTGCCAAATAATTTCATCAACAGCTTGTCGTCAACTAGGGATTTGGATTCAGCCCTTCTGTCCGGAAAGTTGAGCTCCTCATCTGCCCTCCTGTTGTGATAATTGGAGATGGAGATTAATACAACAAAATACATGGTGATGGTGGATGTGGTGGTGGTCAAGGTGTACCAAATAATTTCATCAACAGCTTGTCGTCAACTAGGGATTTGGATTCAGCCCTTCTGTCCGGAAAGTTGAGCTCCTCATCTGCCCTCCTGTTGTGATAATTGGAGATGGAGATTAATACAACAAAATACATGTTTTTAGGTTTGTTTAAGAACATCTATATTCTAGAGGCTCAGAGGATGTGAGTTATATTGTCTGGGAGAAGTCCAAGGGTTTAACGAAACAAGTACAAATAGCAAAAAAAATGCCGCAGCAGCAGCAGCAGCAGCAACAACATGTGCAACAACAATATAAATAGCAGCAGCATCAACAGCATCAGCAGCAACGTGTACAACAACTACAACAATAGCAACATCATCAGCAGCAACAACATCAACATCAACAACAACAACAAGACAAAACATGGCAATTAGCATCAGCAGCAAACACAAGACACAAAACAGGCATCAGCAAACTCTATCTACAACCAAACAACAATACAAGCCAAGTACAAACAAAACGCAGCAGCAGCAGCAGCAGCAGCAGCAACAACAACAAAAACAAGTACAACAATAGCAATAGCAATAGCAATAGCAGCAACAGCAGCAACATCTACAACAACTACAACAATAGCATCAGCGACAGCGGCAGGAACATCTACAACCGCAACAACATCAATAGCAACATCAGCATCAGCAACAACAACAATATCAATAGCAACACCAGCATCAATAACAAGAGCAACAAGAACAAGAACCACTCCTGTTTTACTGATCATCCTATGCATCACAGACAACTTCGATGCAGCTATAAAATGGGGGAGAGTGATTGCGACGGAGCAACAGGTGGCAAGGGAAGCGAGTTAGTTACGAGACCGTTGGCTGACGTGTCTGGCTTCATCATGGTCAGACGGTCGGTCGGTTGACCGGATAAATGGGTAACACTGGGGGCTCCCGCCCCCCAGAAGGGGAGGCTCCGCCAAAAAGTCTATCCTCAATGAATGACTGATATAAGATCTTGATAACCTGAGGGAACCCACACACCCTCCCACCACCACCACCACCACCACACCAACCCTCACAGGTCTAGGTGGTGGTGGTGGTAGTGGTAGTGGTGGTGGTGGTGGGAGGGTGTGGGTCAATTACTGATATAAGCTCCTGATAACCAGAGAGGACTCATTTGCTGACTTAAGGCCTAGGCAGACATTTGCCGCCTCAAGGCCTAGGCAGACTGAAAACATGCATCATCCCTGGAGCTGCAAGCGCCATGCAAAGCAATCAGATTAATAAGCTAGATGATGCAAAAGTTGTTTCCGGCCAATTTGTCATATTGCATGCAAAGGTCAACATTGTTATTTTTTATGTAGGCATTCATTAAACGATATCTCATGGTGCCACATGATAACAACAACATCCCCATGACCATGCTATGATGGTATTGATGTTGGTATGGTGCCACATGATAACAACAACATCCCCATGACTGCGGCATATCTCATAATGTTGACCAAAGGCGAGTATGATATCATATGATGTTGACCATAGGGGAGTATGATTTCATATGAAGCTGACCGAAGGGGAGTATGCCAGCATGTGATGGGATTTGGGTTGGGGGTTGGGGGGGGGAGTGTGTGGGGGGTTTTATTACGGCAATTGTTAACCATTTTGTCAGTATCGTTTAGGTACTAGATACTAGAGTATGCCATCATGTGATGTTGACCAAAGGTGAGAATGCTTTCATATGCTATTGTTACATTACATTACATTACATTACATAACATTACATTACATTACATTACATGTTAAAGTCTACTTGACACCGCGAGGGTGTATGATACTCTGTGCTTGTTGTATATAAATGGTAACTTTAGCCTAGTCAGACTGCCGGCATCAAATGATATCATATCGCACTTTCCTAATTGTATTAAGAGACTTACCCTAGGCTAATATCAGCACTGTCATAGCACAACATCCCCATGACCACCTTACTACGTCTGTTGCATCTTACATGTTCTAACAGCAGTAGCAATTACACTTTTAACAGCAGTAGCAATTACACTTTTAACAGCAGTAGCAATTACACTTTTGACAGCTGTAGCAATTACACTTTTAACAGCAGTAGCAATTACACTTTTGACAGCAGTAGCAATTACACTTTTTAACAGCAGTAGCAATTACACTTTTAACAGCAGTAGCAATTACACTTTACAGCATAGCATACCTTTTACCAGCAGTAGCAATTACACTTTTGACAGCAGTAGCAATTACACTTTTGACAGCAGTAGCAATTACACTTTTGACAGCAGTAGCAATTACACTTTTGACAGCAGTAGCAATTACACTTTTAACAGCAGTAGCAATTACACTTTTAACAGCAGTAGCAATTACACTTTTAACAGCAGTAGCAATTACACTTTTAACAGCAGTAGCAATTACACTTTTAACAGCAGTAGCAATTACACTTTTAACAGCAGTAGCAAGTACACTAATTATATTAAGAGACTTACCCCAGGGCAATTATGGCACTGTCATAACATAACGCTGCGTCAGCCTCTTCTTGGAAAACGCCAAGGCCTACTTCACGTCCAGTCAAGGTTATCCTCACTTGCCACATTGCGCCCCCTTGGGTCCTGCTGACTCCCCTGCAAATATTTCAAATTCAAATTCAAGTTCCTGTCAAGCTTAATATCACAAGTCACATGGCATTTCCAAGGAACTTGCCGACTCCCCTGCAAATATCCAAAATTCAAATTTAAATTCAAATTCAAATTCGTGTCAAGCTTATTCGCACATGCCACATGGTGCCCCCAAGGACTCCCCTGCAAATATTTAAAATTCAAATTTCTGAGGCGATGGAAGGTAAATCTGCCAGCCTGTCATAGTCTTGCTATGGGATCCAATGGTGACTGATACGGATAAATATCCCGACAGACACCCAGAACTTATCGTAGACTGAAGCGTGACCAATAACTCCTCGATCGCACGTTAACTACTGAGTTGTAATACGCGAAGGGGTATGCAGCTTTCTGTCGCTCGATGGTCTGTTAGCAACCTTTTCGATACACAGGCTAGTTCATTCGGTTGCTGTTGGGACAAAGGGCTCAAAACAATGACAGACAGCCATGTGATGGGTTGAATATGGTGAATCGTTAATTGAAACTTAGTACGCCATGCCACAGGGCGTGAGATTGAAGGAACCCTCCCGTTTGCATGCACCGTACATACTGGAGAATGGCTACTATGTTGGGTTCATTCAGTTACTATTGGGAGAAAGGGCTCTAAACAATGACAGACAGCCATGTGATGGGTTGAAGACTGTCAATCGCCTACATGCACTTGTTGCTTTAGACTTAGCGATGCCGACTTAGTCTGCCAGCCTGCCATAGTCTTGCTATAGGATCCAATGGTGACTGATACGGATAAATAGATACACAGGCCGGTTCATTCGGTTGCTGTTGGGACAAAGGGCTCAAAACAATGACAGACAGCCATGTGATATGTTGAAGATTGTCAATCGGAAATTGAAACTTAGTACGTCCTGCCACTGGGTGTGAGATTGTACTGCTGCTGGGCGTGATTGTACTGCCACTGGGCGTGAGATTGTACTGCCACTGGGCGTGAGATGGTACTGCAACCGGGCGTGAGATTGTACTGCCACTGGGCGTGAGATTGAAGGAACCCTCCCGTTTGCATGCACCGCCCATACATGAGAATGGCTACTATGTTGGGTTTATTTGGTTGCTGTTGGGAGGCAGGGCTCCAAACAATGACAGACAGCCATGTGATGTGTTGAAGATTGACAATCGCCTAAATCACTACATGCACTTGTTGTTTTAGACTTAGCGATGGCCGGTAAGTCTGACAGCCTGTCATAGCCTTGCTGTAGGATCCTATGGTGACTGATACGGATAAATGGATACACATACCTCTTCATTTGGTTGCTGTTGGGAGAAAGGGCTAAACAAAATGACAGACAGCCATGTGATGTGTTGAATATGGTCAATCGGAAATTGAAACTTAGTACGCCAATGGGCGATTGAACTGCCACAGGGCGTGAGATTGAAATGCCTCTGATTGTTTTGCCTTTGGGCGTGAGATTGTACTGCCACTGGGCGTGATTGTACTGCCACCTGGGCATGAGTACGCCCTGCCCCTGGGCGTGATTGTACTGCCACCTGGGTGTGAGTACGCCCTTCCCCTGGGCGTGATTGTACTGCCACCTGGGCGTGAGTACGACCTGCCCCTGGGCGTGAGATTGAAGGAACCCTCCAGTTTGCATGCACCGTCCATACTGGAGAATGGCTACTATGTTGGATTTATTTGGTTGTTGTTGGACAGCAGGGCTCAAAACAATGACAGACAGACAAGTGATGTGTTGAATAGTGCCAATCACCAGTGTGGTGTGTGTGTGTGTGTGTGTGTGTGTGTGTGTGTGTGTTTGTTGTGTGTTTGTGTGAGTGTGTTTGTGTGTTTGTGTGTGTGTGTGTGTGTGTGTGTGTGTTGTGAGTGGGCGTGTGCGGTGTGTTGTGTTGTGTTGTGTGTGTGTGTGGTTGAATGGAAGGTGAAGTGAAGTAGGAACATGGTCCTACGTGTCTGCACATTCCTTATTAGACATGTGTGTGTGCATGTGTTTGGGTGCAGTGTGTGCTGTGTGTGTTGAAGTGAAGTGCAAGTGAAGTGAGTATGGTCCTACCTGTATGCACTTGCTTATAAGAAGTTGTGTGGTTGGTGTGGATGTGGGGGTGTTTAGTGTGCAGTGTGCTGTGTGTGTATGTGTGGAGGGGAAGTGTGAAGTGAGTGGAATATGGTACCTATCTGTATTGAAATGCATTATTAAAAAATGTGTTGGTGATTTGTGTGTGTGGGTGTGTGTGGTGTGGGTTGTGATGGTGTGTGTGGTGTCTTTATGGTGTGATGTGATGGGTGTCTGCTCGGGTGTGTGTCTGCGGTGTGTGTGTGTGTGTGCTACGGCTGTTTTGTGTGTTGTGTGTGTGTGTGGTGGTGTGTGGTGTGTGTGTGTGTGGGTGTGGTGTGTGTGTGTGTGATATTTGAACGTGCATATGGTCCCTACGATGCACTTGGCCTTATAGGACATGTGTGTGTGTGTGTGTGGTGTGTGTGTGTGTGATGAAGTGAACATGAGTCCTACTGTATGACTTGCTTATTCGACATGAGTGTGTGTGGGTGTGTGTGTGTGTTTGTGGGCATGTGTGTGTGTGTTGAATGGAAAGTGAAAGTGAAGTGAATATGGTACATCCTGTATGCACGTGCTTAATAGAGGTGTGGTGTGGGTGTGTGTGTGTGTTTGGTTGAGTGTTGTGTGTGTGTGTGAATCGAAGTGAAGCGTTGTGAAGTTGAAGTGAATATTGGACATACTGTATGCACTTGGCTTTATATAACTCTGTGTGTGCTTTGTGTGTGTGTTGTGTTTGCGGGTGTGTGTTTGGTGAGTGTGTTTGTGTGTGTGTGTTTGAATGGAAGTGAGGCTAAAGGGAATATGGTCCTCATGTATGCATTGAAGATTAGAATGTGTGTGTGTTGGTGTGTGTGTGTGTTGGGCTGTGTGTGCGTTGGTGTTTGTGATGGTGTGTGTGGTGGCTGTGTGTGGGAGTGGTGTGTGTGTGTATGTGGTGTGTGTGTGTGTGTGTGTGTGTGTGTGGGGTGTGTGTGTGTGTGTGTGTGTGGGTGTGTTGTTTGTGTGAGTGCGTGTGGTGATGATGAAAGTTGCATATAGTCCCTACCTGTATGCAGTGCCTTATAACATGTGTGTGTGTGCGTGTGTGTGGGTTGAATGGAAGTGAAGTGAATTGGAATATGGTCCTACCCTGGATGCAACTTGCCTTATTTTAGAGTGTGGTGTGTGTGGTGTTGTTTGTGTGCGTGTGTTGTGTGTGTTACAGGACGTGAAGTGTGAAGTGAATTATGGTCATCCTGTGCCTTGCTTTTTATACATATGTGTGTGTGTGTGTGTGAAAGGAAGTGAAGTGAAGTGAATATGCGGTAGTACCAGTAGGCACTTGCCTTATTAGACATGGGTGAGGGTGTGTTGTGTGAGTGTGTGAGTGTGTGTTTGAGTGGTGTGTGATTTGACACCCTGTGACCAACAAGATATTAGACACAGTGCATGTGTGTGTGTGCTGTGAGTGTGTAGTGTCGTGCTGATAAAGCGTAGATGTGAAACTGACTGTCGAAGTCAGTGAATATGGTCCCTACCAGTAGGCACTTGCCTATTAGAAATGTGTGTGTGTGTGTGTATGTTGTGGTGTGTTTTGTGGTGCCGTGTGTGTGTGTATGTGTTGAATGGAAGTGAAGTGAAGTGAATATGTCCCTACCTGAAATGCACTTGCCTTAATTCGACATGTGTGTGTGCGTGTGTGGTGTGTGTGTGTGGTGTGTGTATGTGTGTGTGTTGTGTGTGTGGTGTTTGTGTGTGTATTGTGTGTTTGTGTGGTGTGTGTGTTGTGTCTTGGTGTGTATGTTTTTGTGGTGTGTGTGTGTGTTGTGTGTGTGTGTGTGTGTGTGTGATGAATGAATATGGTCCCTACCTGTATGCACTTGCCTTATTAGACATGCGTGTGTGTGTGTGTGTGTGTGTGTTGTGTGTGTGTGATGAAGTGAATATGGTCCCTACCTGTATGCACTTGCCTTATTAGACATGTGTGTGTGTGTGTGTGTGTGTTTTGTGTGCTTGTGTGTGTGTGTTGAATGGAAGTGAAGTGAAGTGAATATGGTCCCTACCTGTATGCACTTTCCTAATTAGACGTGTTTGTGTGTGTGTGTGTTGTGTTTGCGTGCGTGTGTGGTGTGTGAGTTGAAAGGACTTGAAGTGAAGTGAATATGGTCCCTACCTGTATGCACTTGCTTTATTATACATATGTGTGTGTGTGTGTGTGTGTGTGTGTGTGTGTTGGTGCGTGTGTGTTTGTGTGCGTGTGTGTGTGTGTGTGTGTTGAATGGAAGTGAAGTGAAGTGAATATGGTCCCTACCTGTATGCACTTGCCTTATTAGACATGTGTGTGTGTGTGTGTGTGTGTGTGTGTTTGTGTGTGGTGTGTGTGTTGTGGTGTGTGTGGTGTGTTTGTGTAGGTGTTGGTTGTGTATGTGTTTTGTGTAATGTGTGTGGTGTGTGTGTGTTGTGTGTGTGTGTGTGTGTAGTTTGTGTGTGTGTGTGCGTGTGTGTGATGAAGTGAATATGGTCCCTACCTGTATGCACTTGCCTTATTATAACTGTGTGTGTTGTGTGTTGTGTGTGGGTGGGGGTGTGAATGGAAGTTAAGTGGAAGTGAATATTGTCCCTACCTTAGCACTTGCCTTATTAGACGTGTGTGGTGTTGTGTTTGTTTGTGTGGTGTCTTGTGTGTGTTGAATGGCCGTGAAGTGAATGAATATGGTCCCTACCGGTCCCCGACCTGTATGCACTGCTTTATTATACATATGTGTGGGGTGTGGTGTGTTGAAAGGAGTGAGTAGTGAATATGGTCCCTACCAGTATGCACTTGCCATATTAGACATGTGTGTGTGTGTGTGTGTGTGAGTGTGTGAGTGTGTGTGTGAGTGTGTGTGTTATGTGTGTGTGTGTGTGTGTGTGTGTGTGTGTGTGGTGAAGTGAATATGGTCCCTGCCTGTATACACTTGCCTTATTAGACATGTGTGTGTGTGTGTGTTGTGTGTGTGTGTGTGTGTGTGCGTGTGTGTGATGAAGTGAATATGGTCCCTACCAGTATGCACTTGCCTTATTAGACATGTGTGTGTGTGTGTGTATGTGTGTGTGTTTGTGTGCGTGTGTGTGTGTATGTGTTGAATGGAAGTGAAGTGAAGTGAATATGGTCCCTACCTGAATGCACTTGCCTTATTCGACATGTGTGTGTGCGTGTGTGTGTTGTGTGTGTGTGTGTATGTGTGTGTGTTGTGTGTGTGTGTTGTGTGTATGTGTGTGTGTGTGTGTGTGTGTGTGTTGTGTGTATGTGTGTGTGTGTGTGTGTGTGTTGTGTGTGTGTGTGTGTGTGTGTGATGAAGTGAATATGGTCCCTACCTATATGCACTTGCCTTATTAGACATGCGTGTGTGTGTGTGTGTGTGTTGTGTGTGTGTGTGTGTGTGTGTGATGAAGTGAATATGGTCCCTACCTGTATGCACTTGCCTTATTAGACATGCGTGTGTGTGTGTGTGTGTGTGTGTGTGTGATGAAGTGAATATGGTCCCTACCTGTATGCACTTGCCTTATTAGACATGTGTGTGTGTGTGTGTGTGTGTTTGTGTGCTTGTGTGTGTGTGTTGAATGGAAGTGAAGTGAAGTGAATATGGTCCCTACTGTATGCACTTCTATTAGAGTGTTTGGTGTGTGTGTGTGTGTGTGTGT
>JACBWV010000579.1:0-100156 GCA_013435795.1 Chlamydomonas sp. ICE-L
CATTCGCAGTGGCCAACACACCAAAACGGAGGAAGTGTGGACTACCTATCATCCTCTGTGTCCGCCCTCAATTCGTTGATTCACCTAGACATTTTGCATCTCAAATACAAGCTCGAAGACATCTCACCGGGTCCGGTATCACTGCGTTGCTTCACCTGAACATGGAGGGCACACGTGTACCCTCTATATCACTACTGTCCGGCCTCACTTCGTTGGTTCATCTGAACATGGCGTACACATGTGTGGTCGAAGACCGATTACCGCTGTCCGGCTCCATTTCGTTTTGTCGCCGGAGCAAGGTGCTCGACATATCACCGCTGGCAGGACTCACTTCGTTGATTCACCTGAACATGAAGGGCACCGACGTGGACGACATATCACCACTGGCAGGACTCACTTCATTGGTGCACCTCGACATTTCGAACACCGACGTGGACGACATATCACCGCTGGCAGGACTCACTTCGTTGGTTCACCTCGACATTTCGAACACCGACGTGGACGACATATCACCGCTGGAAGGACTCACTTCGTTGGTTCACCTGGACAGTTCGAACACCGACGTGGACGACATATCACCGCTGGCAGGACTCACTTCGTTGACGTACTTGAAAAATGGATGGAATGATGTGTAAAATTGTTCAACGGGTCATCCTTAGTAAATGTAGCCGGTATCTACATATGGACTGTGACAATTCGTCGTATGATCGTGACAGCTGTGGATCGCGGTGGACGCGTCTTCAGTCAAGATATCCGCAGCCAGGAAATTGACTAAGTTAGTTAACTTAATTAACTCACGTAACTTGATTAACTGAAGGTGGAACTTTGGAAAAACACTGGAGGTACCGAGTCTACCGTTGACAGATTAGCAACTAAAAAACTATTGTTTTAATAAAAACGAGTGTAAACAACTTTGATCCATACAGGTCTCGGCATTGTTTTGCTGAGTATGTAACGTTCCCCCCGTTCCCCCAGATGGATGTAACGTTCCGTTTTCAGAGGTGTTCATGTAAACACGTTTAAAATAGGGATTGATGTGAGCCTCCGGCATTCTTCAGTATTTATTTTTTGTTGAAATAATTGTTGTTCCAGAGATGGAGAGTCTTTTCAGAGGTGTTCATGTGAACACGTTTTAAAATAGGGATTGATGTGAGCCTCCGGCATTCTTCAGTATTTATTTTTTGTTGAAATAATTGTTGTTCCCGAGATGGAGAGTCTTTTCAGAGGTGTTCATGTGAACACGTTAAAAATAGGGATTGATGTGAGCCTCCGGCATTCTTCAGTATTTATTTTTTGTTGAAATAATTGTTGTTCCCGAGATGGAGAGTCTTTTCAGAGGTGTTCATGTGAACACGTTAAAAATAGGGATTGATGTGAGCCTCCGGCATTTTTCAGTATTTATTTTTGTTGAAATAATTGTTGTTCCCGAGATGGAGAGTCTTTTCAGAGGTGTTCATGTGAACACGTTTAAAATAGGGATTGATGTGAGCCTCCGGCATTCTTCAGTATTTATTTTTGTTGAAATAATTGTTGTTCCAGAGATGGAGAGTCTTTTCAGAGGTGTTCATGTGAACACGTTTAAAACAGGGATTGATGTGAGCCTCCGGCATTCTTCAGTATTTATTTTTTGTTGAAATAATTGTTGTTCCCGAGATGGAGAGTCTTTTCAGAGGTGTTCATGTGAACACGTTTAAAATAGGGATTGATGTGAGCCTCCGGCATTCTTCAGTATTTATTTTTGTTGAAATAATTGTTGTTCCAGAGATGGAGAGTCTTTTCAGAGGTGTTCATGTGAACACGTTTAAAATAGGGATTGATGTGAGCCTCCGGCATTCTTCATACAATTTTTCGGTCAATCAAATGATTCCATGGCGACCCGATGTGTTTGGCCGAGCATTGCCCAGCCCTAGCGATCGATGCCTGCACCGCGAGCGAGCTAGGGGGGAGGTTGCTGTGACCCCCTTGTGGAAGAACACATGTATGACAACTACAATGTAACAAACATAAGGGGGTTCTCTCCTCATGGAGAAATGCACCATGGAGAAATGCGCCATGGAGAAAAAAACACCCCCCTCCTGTTTGTTCGCGTGCGAGTTGTGTGACAAGCAGTTCAGTAACCGGTATTCGAAGTCTTCACACAAGCGGAGGTCTCACCCCAAGGGAGCTGTTGATGTTGACTTCATGGAGAAGCGCATGGAGTACCTCGAGAATCGGATCGATGAAATGCAAGCGGAACTGGAGGCGTTGCGGAAAAAACACACTTTCACAATCAACAACAGCTTCGGGTCGGCCACCAACAACTATGTCGTTACATGCGAAAATTTCACCAACACCACCACCACCAACAACAACAACAATACTGCTCCAGATGCGGCGGCGCTATCTCCAGCTGCGACGACACCGGTGGAGGACATGCACCCCTTCGGGGAGGAGGTCACGCCCGAGTCAGAGTTCCTCTCGGTCGCTCAATTCAATGAGTGCGGGTACAACCTGGTCAAGCTGCTGCAGCTATCGCACTTCAACCCCGCGCACCCGCAGTACATGAACATCATCATGGACCCCGACTGCTACCAGCAGACGTACGTGTACGGACGGGACTGCCGCTGGGCGAAGGCGGACCTGCAAGACTCGCTGCTGCCGGTGCTCAGGAGCATCGTGCAGCGAATGAGCAGGGTGAACCCGGCAGAAGCAAGCAAGTACGAGGACGACGCCGCCTTCCTCCAGGGAGGCGCCGGCTCCGTCACCTTCAGAGCCATGCAGGGCATGGCCCTGCACAGCCGGACCTGCGTCAGGGTCCTCTCGGAGAGGGGCGTGCCGCTGCCAGAGGAACTACGGACGCACTTGCACTTGACAGAACACAATAGATAAAAAACTGTGCGGGCCCCCCGTTCGTCCATTCATTCTCACACGGGCCACGGCGGCTTTCGAAGAGTAGTATCCGTACATTCATTCATTCATTCATTCTCACACACACGCCACGGCAGCTTTCGCAGCCTCGTCCATTCAGTCTCACGACCGCATGTGCTTTATCTGTGTGTGTGTGCGTGCGTGCAGCAATGGATAACAGAGCTCAATCCAATACAGGCCACATCTTCTCACGCATGTCATTGATGACATCCGTAATGCAGAAAGAGTAAACAGCACCCGTGTTGCAGCGTCGCTTGGAGACGCCCCTCAAGCCAAGCTTGGACATCTTGAGACCAAACTTGATCAAGGTGGTTTCATGTTTAGGAGAACCAGGGATCGGGGATAGCCAGTCATTGAACATGGAGAACAAGGTGGCCGCCGTGAAGCTCACAGAATCATCGATACGGGGATGCGAGACGCTCTGCTCTAGCATCAGGTGCAAGAGGAATTGGGACTCAATCAGCAGGATGTCTTCGGGGGTAGCTTTTTGCAGGGTGTACCTCGTGTCCAGGCCGCACTCCTGGACGACCTGCACCAGCTCGACAACGTCAGCAACAGTCGCCTGTAGCCCCTCCTCCTCGCAGAACGTGACGTAAGCGTTGTACATGCCCGGGGTCGTGGCGATATGCGGTCGCAGATCGCCGGGGTTGGTGGCAATGCACCGCTCATCCAGAAAGCGGAGGATATTCTTGTGGCGAGTGAAGTCGGGGAATCGCAGGGCACGACGGGGAAGCAGCAGGCCGTCGAAAATGTGCTGGATGGGTTGGATGCCCAGATCCTTGAGCGATGATACCACTTTCTTGGCGGTGAAGCTCGACCTGGGTAGCTTCGACAGTACCCGAGCGACAAATGCGCCCTGATCCAACACCGCACCAGACAACTCTGTTGCATTGGCCTCGACAAAGTCGTGCACCGTATCGTAACACTCGATGTTAGCCTGAACGACGTTGTCGAAAATCACAGTCACCACACGTGAGACGTACGTCTCACGATCCATACGCTCCTGGTCCGTCTCCTCAGATTCAACGGCGGATTCCACGGATCCCTCAGATTCAACGGAGTCATTACGTGGAGTGTCACACTCCTCCTGTTTGCCACCGCAGTCGTCGCCATACCAGGCGTACTTCAAAACGTTCGCTAACATACCATTGTAAACGGTGGCTTCGCCCACCTCGAAGTACTCGGCACCCACATCTCTTCGTGGCTGGATTCTGGAATCGTAACCACCGCGCATGTACCTGAGCAGTGTCGCCTCTGCATCCACGCACGCTTGTGCATCTCGAACATGGATGGCAAAAATGAGCTGGGATCCATTGGGGTACTGCGAGAGCCTCTTGCAGAACGGCTGGCTGGTCCGGCCGACCTTGACGACCAACGGGGACAATTTGCCCAGGAACTCTCGCTCGACGAGGGCGTACACGACGTGCTGGGTGTGGTGCGCCATGGATGGATGATACACAAGGGAAGGGAAGGCTTGACTCAACCAATATGCTTGTCGCGAGCTTTATATCGTGATAATCGAGCGTTTTTACGAGGTCCATGCGACATCCACCATGTCACACATATGACAAGGAGTGACGAGAATCCGTGTGTCATGAATGGGGGGATGCAAAAGCCGCAATGGCATATGTGTGTGTGTGTGTGTGCGAATGAATGATGGACGGGGTCGCAAATGGTGATCACATGTCAAGCAGAGGTCTGCTAGACAATATATATCGTATATCGATAGGGAAATCGCGGGCCCCACGGAGTGGGGTAGGGGAATTGAGCTGCAGAAACCAAGTGTGTCAAGGCATCAATCAATCATCACACGCAAAACTGTGGAAAACTGTGGAAAACTGTCGCATCCACACCGTCCGTCCGTCCGTCCATCCATTCATGACACACGGTGGCGGATCATCGCAACTCATCGTCTCGTGGAAGTGGTGTAAACGCGCGCATTGGGATAGCATAGGAGCAGCTCGACAGCAATCATGGCGCACATGACAACCAATGTCGTGTACGCGTTGGTTGAGCACAAGTTCATTCAGAAAGATGAGATCGTCGTCAAGGTGGGCAGGACGTCGAAGCCCGTTGTTCAGCGACTTTCTCAGTACCCGAAGAACTCAAAGATGATCTTCGCAATCCACGTACTTAATCCGCGTGCTTGTGTGGAGGCTGAGACTGTCCTGCTCCGGTACCTTCGCGGAGACCCTCGAGTCAAGCCCCGTCGCGACGTTGGATACGAGTACTACCAACTTGACGCGGGTGATGCAGGTGCCGTCTTTTGGGAGATGGCCGTTGTCGTCTTCCAGTACGTGTGGACAGGTGGCGTAGACAGCCTTGGTTGCGGCACCGAGGACGTGCAGCCAGACCCCCCCAGCTTTGCCGTTGTTGAGCGAGAGAAGGAACGCGAGAATGAGCGAGAGAAGGAATATCTATTCTGTGCCCTGAGCTGCTTCTATTCTTAGCCCTGAGCTGCAGCGCCCCTTTTGTGGCGTGCCGTTGCACCCCGATCTTCAGAAGATCGGGGTGATAGAGGAGACGCTCTCTGCTCTGGGTTTTGTGTCCCCATTCGACACTACGACCATCATCCCAAATCTGATGACGGTGTTCGACGCCAAGCGCAAGGGAACACAGATGTTCCGCGACTACAACAACACCGCTAGGCTGTTCAGCCAGGCCTCGTGCGGCGTTCGCGACGGGTGGGACCTGCGCAAGGTGTCCAAGGCTGTGAAGATGATCCTGCACGCGCTTGGTCTCGCTCACCATGTCGATACCACGCGCGCGCAGGTCAAGGGCAAGCGTACCAAGGAGGAGAGGAACTACCGCATGTGCCCGGAGAGTGTCTCCCGGATGCTGGAGCTCTTGAAACTTCGTCTTCTGCGCACGGACCTCACGCAGCCGCCGCCGCCGCTGCCCTTTCGGGTCACGAGCTGTCCATGTACAGCCATAGTCCATCGGCAAACAACGGATTGTATTATTCAACAAGCGGCGGAGCCCCTTTCACCTCTTCCCCCCAGCGGAGCGACCGGGGGCGACCGGAGGGGAGCCCCCACAAAGGATTCCGCGAGGAACCGAGCGGGTGGGCGACCGGAGGGGAGCCCACAGTTCACATCAAGCATTAGACATACACACTACTGTGTAACTAACTGTCAAGTCTTACACAATGTGTATGTTGTTTGTAAAAGATTCACTGTAACACTTGGGTTTATTAGCACTGTAACACTTGAGCTTCTTTCTCGCTAGAACGCTTGGGCGTTTCCTATGTGCCGTCTCAAGCAGACTTCTGCTTGACAACTATGTCGGGAGTATGAAAGAGGAATCGCGGGACACACGGCGGCACCTGTCGAGTCGAGTCGAGTCCCATCACATGGCGAATCAGAATCCCCAAAATAGAAGGTGTCCCAATATCAAATGTCCCTATCTGTATGAAGGTCCGATGAGCAAACTCCAGTGTTGCCAAGTTGCTGCAGCTCTGCAATTGTCAGGTTGCATTTCATGCATCGGTATGGTTGTAATTCTGCCATTTCTAGCAGACCACATTTCCAAATGTGTTTGCCCCTATTGCGGTTTAGAAGGTCTTCGCTGAGTTTGAACTCGGGATGTTGCATTCTTGTCCTCCCACGCGGGTGTTGCATTCTGGGGATTTAGTTGTAGAGATTCTTATATTCTTTATCAATTCCAAAATAATGGCATTCTTGTTCTCAGTAGGGAATATTTAAAAAATGATCCGGATGTCAGGGTCAAGCAGGAACAGAAACAATGCACTCGATCAATGCGTGTGTCCATCGACAGAGTGTATGTTGACCTCAGCATCAGGCAGTTCGCCGTCCCAACAGGAGCAGTTCTGCGCTTGTATCTGTCATGAGGTCCTTGGCCAGCTCCCACCAGGGACTCTGGTAGCACCACAGCCCGGTGCCCAGATGCACGGACCGGCCCGGAACCCTCCAGTGGTTGGCGTCCCCCATGAAATTCATGTACCGCTGGTGCATCGCGCCACCTGCCGCCCATTCCGCGCACTGGCACAGGAACCGGTGACATTCGTACAGCTCCTCCGCGCTGCTCATGCTCATCCCCGCGTTGATGCCGAGCACTATGAACTGCTCCGCAGGCCGCAGCGCATGCTGTCGCTGCAAGAATGTTGTCAGGTCCTTGAATGAAAACAACAACGCTGGTCGGGGCTGCTGATCACTCAGCCCGTCCGCATAGCACTTCACATTCTGTAACGATCGCGTGGTAAAGCATGTGTCCAGAAAAGCCTTTTCTAGTAGCTTGAAGCTACCTGTTGCCGCCGCACCCCGTCAGTGCATAAACACCCGCCCACATTCCCCATAGCGTGCAGCAGCGCCACCTCGTTCTCTGCGCTCCCAGCCCCTATGAACGCTATACATGACACCGCCTTGCCGGGCACTAGCGCACCCCTAACCTCGCTCGCCACCGCATCCCAGTCTAGTGCAGGACAGCTCACCTCGCGCTGACCCTCCGACGGCACTAGCACTTTGTTCTCCCACTGCATTCTTCCGATACATTATCTCATTCAGCTCCCCCTTAAGCTCTTTTGACCTGAATCTTGAATTGGTCAACTTTTCAGAATCCCCAAAATATAAGGTGTCCCAATATCAAATGTCCCTAGCTCTATGGAAGCTTCGAGAGCAGACCAACTACGACTTGGCTTGCGAGTTTCGCACAGTTCACTCGCGATTCTGAGACCGGAGATCGCGGAAACACATTCAATAGGTGAGTTTGCATCGGAAACGCTTCTTGAATCGTTCAATTATGACACCAACAAAGAAAGTTAGGGGATCTCAAAGTTTGTTTGGTGTGACTTTCTTTCCATTTGCTGCGCAGACATTCTCATTCATATGCACGCATCCCCCTCACGCAACAAAATCGAGGACAAGAACGCATCTTCGTGAACCAAGGTGAGTCTTGACATTGCGAGATCGGAAAGCGCTAGTCATGATGAGATAGATGTACCTGTTGAGGGGTCTGAGGACGTATGGAAGAGGGGGATGCATAGGGATTTCATTTTAGCGGTTTAATAATTGTTTCAAATGTTTCATGACCCACTCTCCTGACTCTTCAGCTACGCTTACTACAAAACTAAACAGCAATCTGGTCCAGAACGACGAACATCTTCCTAATCTTCGTCGGCACATACTGAGCGACGATGGTAGGAGATGCTGCGCGTAGCGCATTCGCGTCTGGCTCCCCCCCTACCATACTTATTATGTTCTCTATCACGTTAGGTGGAATTGATGAGAATAGGGTTGGGTCCAACTGTCTGGCAAGACATGTGCTTTCGTTTGGGCAGAAGCGGATCACGGAATCGCCCACAACAGCGTCGGATGCAATGAGGCGGGTTAGTCTCCTTTCTAATACATTCCACTCCACATAAATCTCAACAATGCATGCCCCCCGTCTAGGTCCATCCTTATTGTTCTCCCATGCTCGCATGTGCTCCAACAGTGTCAGTCTCCTCATAAGCGCACAGACGAGTCCGTTAAGATTGCATTTGCGGATATGAATATTTTCATGCCACACTTCTTGAGGGTCTAAGGGTATGCTATCGTCCTTGACGTACGCCTCGAACGCATTGCGTTGTAGAAAAAAAACCTGCAAACGGTCAGAAAATCCAAACAATTGACGCACACTGGCATACCTTGCACATTGCACTCCAATGTTCAACGGTTTAAAACCCACCTTGAAAGGCATACTTGATTATATATGCACAGCTTTTTACTCCTTATGTTGAGCAGTCAGTACCAACAACTGTATGGGATCGACTCTTGGCGAAGACTTCGAGAATAGTCGGCTTCTGTTCGACATGTTGACATTCGGGGGAGAGTGAATGCCGTAAGGTGTGCCGTACACGAGGCGTTTTCATTTTAGTATTCCGTCGACTGTATCTTGCGCTTATTCTGGACAACAAGTGGAAAGCTATACTTTATAAACAATCAATCAATATGATTGACAAGTGTTTTTCTCTACTCATACCTATCTGCATCGCTACCTTCGCTTTTATTTACATAGCTCGACTGGAGATTGAGCTTGAGACTGAGCGCGCTCGAAATAAGGCAGATACTGCTCGACTGAAGATTGAGCTTGAGCTTGAGCTTGAGACTGGGCACTCTCTAAAGAAGGCAGATGCTTCTCGAGTGAATAGTCTGGAGATTGAGCTTGAGACTGAGCGCGCTCGAAATAAGGCATATGTTGCTAGACTGAAGATTGAGACTGAGCGCGCAGAAGCACTTGAGAAGCAAATGAGGTACGAACTGTCAAGCATGACTGCCGAGCAATGGAATTCCCTGAACGATCATGACAGGCGTCTCAATGAGGATCTTTGCAAACAATACGGAATCCCCTTACCCAACATCCAGGAGTCATTCCTCGAATCCGCGATTCATCTTTCATGAACTGCCGTCTCAAGCAGGCGTCTGCTTAACAAACTATTCCGGGATCATGAAAGAGGAATCGCGGGACCCACGGAGTGGGGCAGGGGAATTCAGATGCGGACTCGCGGAAACACGTGTCATACAGCTAGGGACATTTGATATTGGGACACCTTATATTTTGGGGATTCTGAAAAGTTGACCAATTCAAGATTTGTAACCGATCTTGTCAATACAGATACTGTCTTCAGGTGATTGACACAAAAAATTCAAGGCATCTAAAGACACTGAATTTACATGTTCAAAGTACCCTGAAAAGTCAAACTGATGGCTAACATCGTGCGCATCAATAATCCTTTTCAAAGCGTTACTTTAATCAAATATATCTGCTACATCTGGAATTATTGGGCACATGCAGCGATATTTTCGCTTGAGCAAACTAAAGACATTCTCAATAGCGTTAAACTCTGGACTGTAAGGAGGTACAAAGAGTGGTCGTATTCCTACAGAATCGAACATAGAAATCGTCTCCTTTGAATGATGGAACTGGATATTGTAAAGGACAGCGACTGTACCCCGCTGTACATGTAACTCAGATACAAACTGTACAAAGTCGACTTTCTTGCAATTGTGATCAAGGATCTTGTAATGAACGATACCTTTAGCAGAAACGGCAGCAATTAGTGTCAATTTGGACATTCGCAATGTAATGGGCGTTCCTGCCTCCCGGCCGATTTTGACTGGTTGCGAAACATGGTATGGAGCGGATTTGTGATTCCTTGGTGCTTATGTCACAAGCTAGCGAGTCGTTCAAGAGGCTCTAAATCCTGATTAGAAATTTTAAAAAATCGGCCGGGAGGCAGGAACGCCCATTATGTCCTAGAAATTTGGATATTTAAACGTTTGCCGCGTTGACAGTACCCTCTGCGACAAGTGTCACCAATGTAAAAACCCGCCTCATCGATGCTTAACAAATCCGATGTCGGAACGGCTAAATACTCCTTACAAAAACGGTCGACAGAAGATTTGTAGTCAGTCTTGTGCCGAACTGTTTTGTATGCGCGCTTGCGGGTGTAACCAAGTTTGCGTGTGTAGCGTCCACAAGTTTTTGGAGACATCTTGACAGAGGACAGAGAAGTCACACCCTTTGCAAGCTGAGACATTGTAAAGAAGGGATTGGAGTCAATCAGTTGTTTTATAGCAGCCTTGATATCTTCTGTAATGACACTCACCCTTTTCTTCCGATGATGTTTTATATTGGCTTTGGTGACCCAACGTTGGAGTGATGATTTTGATACTTTGTACAGAAAACTAACTTTCCTCAAACTACGATTATAGTATTTGTAGTGAACAACCGCGCGGTGTCTTATCTCTGCATCAATCATGATAACGTAGGAAATGGTATAAGGAAATGTGGGTGCAATATTATATCACCAAAAGAAAAAGAATACTCACCCCCTCTTAATGGGGGTAGTGCAAGACAAAGGAGATGACGATATTAACATCAGCGTCGTCAAGAAGACGCTTAATTCTCTGTGCATGGATGTATCGAGGCATCAGATCTCCTCAAGGATACAAAGCATGGTACTCTTAATCAACCACGCAGTTGCAGAGGCATACTTATTCGCAAACTTTCATATCACAAGATGCCTCGATGATGGAGACTTTGACGTCAAGCAGTTGCCACACCTGGATTGGAACTTTTATTACAGGTGCCTCCTTGCGGTATCGACCTCCAATGTTCGAAAGGATACTCTGGGCCAGAGCTTCAATGATACTATGGTTGCTTTCGACGCCCTAAGACCTGCAGGATACGTGAAGGTGGACGTTCGTCCTTGGGGACAAGTAATCGCAGACGTCTCAATACAAATGGCGACGATGGCGTGCAACAGCGTCTGGGCAAACGTGGACGGGGTCGTTATCAAGTACCTGCGCTTGAAACATCCCTCTCTGAAGAAACATTTCAAGAAGATTGTCAAAGCGGTGGTCCAGTACCCAGAATCGAAAATCGACACAATCATCCCAGAGGGCCTCGTGCATGCGATCCACATCAAAGAGGTTGTCAGTCACTTGAGGGCTCTCTTTCCGCTGCCAAGAGGGAAGCAGTTCAACACTAGAGCGCACCTGACAATGCGATTGTTCCATCACGTGCTTACAGAGTTGGGAGAGGTCGGACGAGTGGATCCGAAAGATAAAAAAACAAGAAAAAGTCACCCCCGTCTGTTCAGTATCCTTCCTCGCAAGAACGGCTTCACAATTTCGTACGTCCCGATATCTTCCATGACTTTCATGAAGCTTCTCAGCATGGGTGATTCGCCACTCGAGAGTGTCTCTGGCGATGGACGTTACGAGAACCATACAAATTGAATGCTGTGGCGAAAGTACTTTAATGTCCAAGGTCTTGAGACGAAAAGGTCTCGCTTTGACAACCGAATCCTCAGCGACGGTAAAGGGGTATCCGTCCAAATGAAGCAGAAGGGTAAAGAAGAGGTCGTTGAAGAAGGAGAAAACGCAGGCTATCCAAAGGACGCAAATATCGTAGAGTGCAAGGACGCAGTGGGTGCGCTGCGTGTCGGAGTAGACCCTGGAATGACAGATATCGTCACGGTAGCATCTTCTGCAGGTCGCATCGAGTCTTTCAGCTCGGCTCGCTTTAGCGAAGTTGCTGGGTACAATACAAGCAAGCGTCGCACCTACAAATGGAATGACGAGACTCAAGACCTCGTGAAGTCCATTCCATTGCCTAATACGAGCAACATGGTCGACCTGCAGGACCATGTCAGAGCTTATCTCAAAGCGCTCCCGATCCTCCTACAACACAGAGCCAACAAAGGCTACCGATCTATGCGATTCTTTCGATACGTTGGTAAACAGAAGACGATTGGAAAGGTATGCGATATGATTGCACCAAGGGCACAGACGACCGTTGTTGGCTTCGGCAACTGGTCCAACCAAGGGTATGGTATCAGTCGTTCATGTTCTGGGCCCATCAAAGAGATCAGGAGGTGCCTCTCACGTCGTAAGAATGTTTTGTTCAAAAACGTCGACGAACGCAACACTTCTTGTAAATGTCACGGCTGCTTCCAGAGGCTTGTCAACATGAAGGCAGACAGCGTAGTCTGGCGCGGAGTTTGCAAAGAGTCCCCAATCGACGGGTCTATAACTGTTGAGAAGCAGAAGATGGTGGTGAAGAACGTCAAGGTCCACAAAGTACTGCACTGTAGAGACAGTGTCAAAAGCGCATCATCCAATGTGCGCTGTGGTGCAACCTGGAACCGAGACGTGAATGCTGCCAAGAACCTTCTTCTGCTTCTGACAACGTGGATGGACGGGAGAGAGCGACCTGAGGCATTCTGTGTTCCCTCGCCTCCCCCCAAAACCACAGTTTCCATCGAGGCGAGTGTGAGCGCTAAACCGACCGACCCACCTGGGTTTGTCAGCAGCTTGCCTTGTTATCCTTTGGGCCAGCTTAAATGCTGAAATACAGAGATGAAGGGCAAAAATATGTACTCGCCTTTAGCTGATCTACCCATTGGGTTCAAGGGTCACCGGTAGGGTGTCCCACAAATTGCGTCTCCGACTGTAGGATCTGACTTGTCCATCGGAGGAGGACACACGCAAACGGCGGATGTGTGTGAGCGAATGAATTATGGACGGGGGGGTGCGAAAGCCGTCGTGTGTCATGTAAGGATGCGGGGGGGGGCGGTCTATTTTGTGAGTGTGGACGATACGTCATTCCGGGTGTTCCATCATCATGCACTTCAGTGTGTGTGCGAGTGAAGGGTCTGAGAAGCGATTGAGCGTGTGTATAAGGGAGAGGGGAAATCTATAATGGAGAAGCGTTTATAATAATTATAATAATACTAATTATGTGTGCCCGGACTGCAGAAATGCCGCCGTTTTCCGGTACGTTCAGCTACAAGAATGACAACTTGTACCGCAGACTGATCGGAGATGGCGTGCACATGGTCATGGAGCGACTGGACCCTAACATTGCCAAGATCCGGTTTGAGGTCCAACACCCCGTGGCTGAGGATACCCAGGCTGAGGCCCCTATCATCTACCAGCCAATTCAGATTCCAGAGGGGGTCACATTGATAGTAGCAGACTCTGCCATCCCTGCTGCACGAATTGGGAATGATTTTTTTATCGTCACCTGGATAGGCAACTATCTCGTTCTAAGGGGGGGTAATGTACTTTTCAGGATCTTCAATCAGCAATCCCAGGAGATTCAATTAGCTGAGTAACAGGGGGTGGGGGAGAGAGTCATCGTACCTTTCCTGCGTGCTCATGCAGCATGCCATGGAACCGGATCGACCCTGGACATGCGGGAGTCGTTGCTGCATGCCTGGTCATGGTCATGTTCTCTACAGTGGCCATCATCAGGAGTTTCTGGTGTACTCAGGTGAATGTATATAAGGGGGGAATCGTGTGTTTACTGTACTCAGGGTCAAAATATCTGACGAAATGCGTTGGCGTCTCCCGCAGTATGATGATGATGATGAAGAGCCAGATCATCATCAATTTTGCCGCCATGAACATGAGCTGCCAACCTACTCGCCCTCTTCAGCATCCCGCAACAAGGCACTTCTGTTGTATGTGGATTATACTTATGTTCCTACTGATCACATTCAGAGGACTTTATGGGTGCACAACCGTGAAGCAGGAACCATGTTGGGCAAGAATGTGGATGGGTTGGATATACCGGGTCACCACAACACGTGGGTTAGCTTGTTGCGCCCGCTTGACTTTCATGTCGATGCGATGCGGGGGCACTTGAATAAGGCAGAGCTGATGGATCTGTTGGATGATCACGTGACACACTCACACTATGACTCGGTGCTCGTGATCGTCTTGTGTGGTCATGGATCCTCCGGCCAACTCGTCCTGACCAACGGGGCGAAGGTGTCACTGGAGGAGGTGTCACATGCGACAATGCATCACAGAGGAACAGTGTTGTCTTTCATGTTGTTTTGCGGTGCGCGGCCTTCCGAGGGCCTCAACCCACTGAGAGGGATCAAGAACAACTACCAATTTCGACGGTGCATGTTCATCTTTGCAACCGATGACGCTGTCTTGAACTCGCAAACACTGAATGCATTTGTGAAAGCGATCGGCAGCATCATGGATACCGGTGAATGTTGTTACTCTGGGATTGAGGACGCCATTCGCAACCACATGCGTGTGTTCAACGGATCCGCCTTGCATCTGGTGGGGGCGAACAACGAGATGCGAGGTTCTTTGTTTCGACCGTCATCAGTCAAACAGAGAGAGGTGAGCTTGGCTTGTGCCCCTGCTTCTGCATGTGAGACACCGGGATGCACTATAGGGTAAAACTTACGCAAATTCGTGTTTCGTGCAGGAGCTTTTTGCGGAGCGCTTCTTGTTCTCTGCCAGTGGCGCATCCTGGGCACCGGCATCCCACCTGCAGGCATGTGTCAAAAAGTGCCCGGTTAAAATCTCGAATTTAGCGCAACCGCCGCACAGGTCAATGTCCCAACACCGCACCTGTGCTCCAGCGCCCGCACTGCGTCGCGCACGTGGTTGATCTGTTGTTGCATGTGCATGTTGGCTGTGATGAGCTCAGTGCGCGCATCATTAATGTCGTTCAACTGTTGCTGCATGCGTTGCATGATGCGGAGCTCGAATGCAACGAGCTGCTCTTGGGTGACGTAGAAGGGTAGTTGGTTTTGCAGGGGGGCCGGCTCCATGTTCATGTCCCTAAAGGCGCAGCAGACAAGAAAACGCTATATATAAACGTACAGAGACAAAGTGCTGACGCTTGAATGCAATCTCATGCATCTCACCTCAATGCATCTCATCTCAATGCATCCACAAACAAGTACGGTCCAATACAGTATCAAGCAAGTAGATAGCTCTGCAAGAAGAACTCATGAGATAACTCAAGTCCATGCAAGTCAAAGCAATCCAAAGAATCCATGCACGCCGGCGGCTCCTCGTCCAGACTCATCACGCACACGCACGGAACTGATGCGGCGGCGGCTTATCGCCCAGCCCCATCACGCACGGCAGAGGCAGCGTCTCGTCCATCCTTATCACACATCATGCCACGCGGCGGCTTGAGAATGCCACACTGGAAATCGATCGTCATTGATTGCAGCATAACAACAACACGGCGGACTCTTATCACTGCCAGCACACCTCACAGACACTTCTTATTATTAATTCGCGGTATCGGATTGGCAAAAAAGGAAATTACAGCGTGTCCCACTTTATTTGAGAGTAGGAGCACATGATGGCGTCCGTGAAGACTCGTCGCGCCTTGTTAATTTTTCCAAGTTACTACGTAGACGGGTTGGGACCCGTGCTTATGCACACATTGCAAGAGTGTGGTACGCTGCCAAGGGACTTGAAGGGGTACAGATGTGGCGGAGCCATGAAGGACCATGATGTTTTTGTCAACAAGGTTTTGGGTTCTGGTATGGAGATCAGTGTTCTCGAAGGCACCGTGTACCGGAGGACCGTCATGAACCAATTGGCTTGGTTGTTGGAGCCCTCCGTGGACGTTGCTCTTTTGTTATTCTGTGGGCATGGCATGAATGAGGGGTCGCCACGTCACGGTACATTGGTATGTTCTTACAAACAGCTGGTGTCAGCTGAGGCCATCGATGCGGTGGTGCTGAGAGCAGCCGAGGGTGGCCACACCGAGGTGGTCAGACTCCTCATGGAAGCTCCAGCCCACCCTGCGCGAGCGGACTACCAGATGGATGGTGCTCTGCTGAGAGCAGCCGAGGGTGGCCACACCGAGGTGGTCAGACTCCTCCTGTCTGCTCCAGTCCACCCTACACACGCAGACTGTCTAGGAGGAGCTGCTCTTATGGAAGCAGTTAGACGCCAGAGGGGGCGTGCTCTGGCGTTGGCTAGACAGGGTGGACACGTAGAAGTTGCCAAACTTCTCTTGAGATTTGGTGGTTAGAGCACGATTGATGGCTTTGGGAGCTGCCTAGAAGCTGCAATGCGCGCAGGCCTGATCACACCCCCTTTGATTGGGGGTGTTTCTGATACAGTTTGGGTCACGGAGTTGCCTAGAAACTACTTCAGTTTCAAAATCTATATTAGTCTCCGTTGTAAAAGTTGAATACTCAATCGTTTCTCAACATGTCCGTGTACTGTCGTTTGAGAACCCCGCACTCTCTCACAAACGCTGCCAATTTGTCCTCTGTGTACAAAGGTGGAAATATGAATCCGGGCCTATAACTCAGGTTGTGTTCGTGTATGCCGTGTTTCTCCAGGACATCTGCAAAGTCATTGCACGTGAATGTGCTTGGCAGTTTAAGCGCATCCATGATTTTTTTTGTAAAAGTCAACTGCATCCAGTTGCGGAACACCAACCACCCCACTGCGTCACGCCATCAATTCCCTTCTCCCTAATCCCGACGTCACCTTACCTCTCTGGCCCCGCAAGCCAAATCTCCTGCCCAAAGCCCCCCCCCCCCTGCGGAACACCCCCCCCCCCCCCCCCCTGCGGAACACCCCCCCCCCCCCCCCCCCCCTGCGGAACACCACCCCCCCCCCCCCCCCCCCTGCGGAACACCCCTGCGGAACACCTCTGCGGAACCATCCTGCGGAACACCAACCACCCCCCCTGCGGAACACCCACCACCCCCTGCGGAACACCAACCACCCCCTGCGGAACACCAACCACCCCCCCTGCGGAACACCCCTGCGGACCCCCCCTGCGGAACACCAACCACCCCCTGCGGAACACCAACCCCCCCCCCTGCGGAACACCCCTGCGGACCCCCCCTGCGGAACACCAACCACCCCCTGCGGAACACCATCAATTCCCTTCTCCCTAATCCCGACATCACCTTACCTCTCTGGCCCCGCAAGCCAAATCTCCTGCCCAAAGCCCCCCCCCCCCCCCCCCCCCTTCCTGCCCGATATCTATACCCGTCTTCCTCCTATCCCTACAGTCGGCGGAACAGTAAAATGAAACATCAAAAAAACGGTATAATGGGGCATGCAGTGTGTGCCATGGGGTTGCATGAGGCATGGGGTTGCATGGGGCATGCGGTGTGTGCCATGGGGTTGCATGGGGAATGCGGTGTGTGCCATGGGGTTGCATGGGGCATGCGGTGTGTGCCATGGGGTTGCATGGGGCATGCCCGGAGGTTCGTGTCGCGAGCTACCCGGACATGCGAAACCACACGCTGCCCGGACATGCGAAACCACACGATGCCCGGAGGTTCGTGTCGCTAGCTGGCTGACAGCAAACGCTCGCATCGGTGAAAGGTGACGTGTCACAGGATAGACATGTCAAACGTCGAGAGTTTCAGCTGAAACATGATAAGGGTTTGGTAGGTTCATATGCTCGGTCCAGCGAGGATGCACCACATCTTTCGCTGGTTACCACTCAATTCCTGGAAATTCTGAGGCCCAAGGTGAGGTGTCTTTGAAATAGCTTCCATGATTTTGCGACGAGTTGCATCGCCTGTTCGCTAATTTGAATTGCATTGCCGAATTGCATTGCTCAGGAAATGCTCGCTCGCTCGCTCAGGAAGTGCTTGCTCGCATCGCTCAGGAAACTGCTTGCTCGCATTGCTCAGGAATTGCTTGCTCGCTCGCTCAATCGGCGTTTTTAAATCGCGATTGTTTCATCGCTTATAGGAGCTAGATCGAGTTAGCTGGCGGATCTTGCTTACAGGATAGTCAATACTGCTTGCCTGCTTGAATGAGAGGCAAACAAGGCCATTCCGCACTTCGCGACTGTTCGAAAATTACAGGATGCTAGATCGAGGTTGAGCTCGCGGTCGGACCTTAGCTTACCGGATAGTGTTAGATGCTGCTGCAATTGCCTCCTGCACTGTCGGCAATTGTTCGATAGCTGACAGGATGCTAGATCGAGTTCAGCTGGTCGGATATGATTACAGGATAGTACAAATGATGCTGCTTGCAATGCTGCCTGCACTGTCGCAATTGTTCGATAACTTACAGGATGCTAGATCGAGTTGAGCTGGTCGGACCTAGCTTACAGGATAGTCAAATGCTGCTGCTGCAATGCCTGCCTGCACTGTCGCAATTGTTCGATAACTTACAGGATGCTAGATCGAGTTGAGCTTGTAGGATCTATATTACAGGATAGTCAAATGCTGTTGCTGCACTGCCTGCCTGACTGATTTTATGCTCCATTTTTTCGTAACACAGGAAACATACCCAAGTCATCCTATGTCAACTTGACAGGCTATATATCGTCGTCGTCAGAGGACCAAGGTACATGCAATTGTTTGCTTTTAATATAATGTACAACTGCGATGTCGTTTTACATTTCCCGTGTTTCTCTATTTATTAATATCTGACACGGGTTTTCATTTTATTCCTGTGACTACAGATGAAGAGGATGAGGTCGAGGTAGTTGAGGATGAGGTCGAGGTGGTTGAGAATGAGGTCGAGGTAGTTGAGGATGAGGTCGAGGTGGTTGAGAATGAGGTCGAGGTGGTTGAGAATGAGGTCGATGTGGTTGAGGATGAGGTCGAGGTGGTTGATAATGAGGTCGAGGTGGTTGAGATCGAGCGCCCTTTGTGGAAGTGTCCTTGCTGCCTAAACAATCATGTTGCAGCGCTCGCCCTTCCCTGCGATCACCTCGTGTGCGGAGACTGCTTTCCAAGACTGAATTCGTGCCCTCTTTGCCGCAACTCCATAGCTGGCCCTAGTAGTGTTAGTGTTGTGCCTCTGACTGTGCAACGTGCCAAACGTGGGCAGAGAGCATTGGAAGTGGACTTGACGCATGATAACGAAGATGAGGGTGCCGCGGGTGCTAACTGGTGTTGCCCTCAATGCGCAAATCTGCGCACGAAGGGGTCTTCATGCAAGGAATGCAAAGCTGCAAGATGCGAAGACTGTTGGAAAAGAAGCCAATACAAGTGTGTGTTCTGTACAATCGGCACCCCTTCGCGACGGCCGCTACGTTTGTGATTTGATCTGATGAAAATGGACACCTTGGGATTTTGACAGTTGACCATCAATCTTTGTAACCGATCAAACCCGTTCAGAAGTGTCTTTTCTCCTGCTGTCTCACATTGTGCGCGTTAAAAGCGTTAATATGATTGATGCAAAGGTCGGACTCGACCGAAAGCATGCAATAATGCAAACGCACGCACACGCACGTGAAGAAGAGTGATAGATAGATTTACAACACAGGATCACGCACGTTTCGTGCAGGGGCGAAGCCCGGCATTTGAGGTCTTTAGGTTGCATGGGGCATGTTGTGTGTACCACGGGGTTGCATGGGGCATGCGGTGTGTGCGGTGTGTACCATTTGGGGAATGTTGGTGTGTCATGAGGGTGGCAAGGGGGCAGAGGGTGTCGGTTGTCCATGGGCATGCGGGTTGTGTGCCATGCGGCATGCGGTTGTGTACAATGGGCATGCGGGTGTGCGGTGTGTAACATGGGGGATGAGGTGTTCTACCAATGGGGCTGCCTGTTCTCGTGGCGGGTTGTACACACGGAGGGCATGCGGTTGTGTGCGGTGTGTACAATGGGGGCATGCTGTGTGTACCACGGGCATTGCGGATATGGCTTTGGTTTGTGTGCGGTGTGTACCATGGGGCATGCGGTGTGTGTACCATGGGGCATGCGGTGTGTGAGGTTGTGTACCATGGGGCATGCGGTCTTGGTTATGTGTGCGGTCTGTTACATTGGGATGTTGTGTAACGGGGGCATGCGGTAGTTCCGTTTGTGTGCGTTGTTCTTGGTTACCATGGGCATGTGTGTGTACCCATGGCCTGCGGGTACGTGTGTGCGTTACCATGGGGCATGCGGTGTGTGCGGTGTGTACCATGGGGCATGCTGTGTGTACCATGGGGCATGCGGTGTGTGCCATGGGGTTGCATGGGGCATGCGGTGTGTGCCGTGCAAATCGACCGGGCGGCAGGAACGATGCCCATCATTTGTAAACCATAGGAGCTAAAACCCCGGATACAAGGATACCCGCGGAGCGGGTTTTGCCATCTATTTATTCTTCCATTATTTCATTATTTCATTCACAAAACCCATTCACCACATAAATAAATCCCTACTTATCCCCACTTGCTTATTCACGTCCAAGGTAAACACGATCAATATCATCGACTATTCATTGATTCCTTCATTTGATGATTACAACATTTAATTCCACGCACTTGTTTCCCTTAGGCACAACAATCAACATCATGGGATCCGTCCCATATCATGGGATCCCAACCGAGGTGTGGCTACACATAGCATCATTGACTGTGGACCGTAGCGGATCCTCAACACCTTTTCCGTGGGCGCTGAGCCGCTCCATGCAAAAGGCAGCGTGGGAGACCCCTGGGTACATGCGACATCTGTTGGTGAATAGATTCTGCTCCATGCGGAAGGCAGTTCGTGCCATGCAATCAATGGGAAACATGAAGTGCATACTCGCTTTAGTCCAAGATAACTCTGATGTCTCTCCCAAAGTAGCACGCTCTTGCATGCTCAGTGAGACGTCGGCGGCCATACACAGTGACGGGAGCATTGAAGCTTTGAGATGCATGCAAGAATACTGGAAGGATGTCATCAATGACAAGATTGTCATTGAGTGCATGGGCCTGGCCATCAGACGCAACCGCCCAGACATCGTGAGGAGTTTCCTCATCACTGGAGGACCCGTGCGTCTCCGTCTGAACCACTTCGACGACCCATTCATGATTGCCTGCAAGTTTGGGTACGCTGAGGTCGTGCAGATCCTACTGGACGCTAATGCGATAGACAGAACTGGCTACGCCGACGATCACTATGACAAGGCATTCGCACACGGGCACATTACCATCATGCACATGCTATTCGAGAGAGGCCTCACTTCATTTGACGCATGTACAATGGCTAACATGCATTCTGTGTACTTTTTCGGGAGAAACCTTTCGAGATCAGGCAGGACGAGGAGGGTATCATGAGAGCCGCAGGACACGTCGTGAGCGGCTGCAACTGCAATATGTGTATGTCGACCAAAAACTTGCAGTAGCAGATGCACGCCCTGGCGAGTCACCTGATGTAGCTAGGGATTGTGGATTGACCCCCCCCCCTCTCAGATTTTCGTGTGTCAGATTTTCGGGTGTGACACAAAGATACACGCACGTAGCGCAGTACAGTCAGATATGAGAGCTTTGAGTTGTAGTTTGGGCGAGGACCTGCGTAAGGTTCCGTCGCAATAGTAGGCCGTCCAATGTTCCCGATCCGAGATCTAGTTGGCCGATGGAAGGTTCCGTGGGGGATTTTCCTAGGGAAAGGTCTGTTTGGGAGCGACCCTTTGAGAGAAGATCCAATTGGGAATTTTCGAAGGAATGTTCGAGGAATGTTCTTTAGGAATATTCCGATAGGAAAAGCTATGAATAGAGTGCCTACGCCTGAGTCTTCAATTATATCTTAATTCACTTGTAACCCCGAGTCAAGAGTCACCCCTGGAGTCCCGTCTCTTGTCCCAGTCTCCTCTACGTGAGTTGTCTTTGATTCCCCGCATCGCCCTGTCGGACATATCCTTGTCGCGACCTGAGACCCTGATTTGCCAAGACCCTGAAGACCCCAGCCCGGCCTCCGCGACATATCCTTGTCCCGGCCTCAAGACCCTGAAGACCCCAGCCCGGCCCCAGCGACATATATTCGTGTGTCGTTTGGACGCTGATGGACGAACAAGGGTATGCGCAAGCCGCCGTGCATGTGTGAGGATGATTGATGAGGATGACTGGACAGTGTGCGTGTGTACTCCGATGGACGAGGATGATTGATGACTGGACGACACCGTTTGCGTGAGGATGACGGGGCTTTGAAGTTTTGTCAACGACTTCACCCGCATCCGATACTTTCTCGTTGCATTTTGTTATTTTTCTGCAATTCGATGCGTTCATGCGGAGCGCACCGGCCCACTTGATCCATTCATCAAGCGTCCGTTCTTTTTTGTCGGAGGCCTCATTCTTAATATAAAGCAACTATTTATGTGTGTGTGTAATACACCTGCTGTCATGACTTCTACAGGCATTGTTCCCATGTCGATAAGCTATATGAATCGCACCGTCCACATGCTCCGGAGTGACATGGCGCCAGACATAGTCATCAAGCTTCAAAGCTTGTCAAACCACACGGGACGCGTTTGGACAGAGAATGCAGATGGTATCACAGTGTTCACACCTGAGATGAGTGTGCATGATACAACAGATGTAACTGCCATTAAGGCTGCGCGTGTGGAGAACAGCTACATCATCGAGATTAATCGGTCATATGTCATCGCTTACTGCGGCATTCAAATTCTAAGGATTTGCAGACAGCAGCAGCAAGCTATGTTTGTGTGCAACGGTTCCACTATGGATGCTACGACTTGACATGGAGGATCCGTTAGGGTAGCGAATGTTCGTGAGGAACAACTACGTCAGATGAAGGCTTACTGTGACACTGATGATTGACTTACAAACATGCACTGGGGGAGCGTCGCGCCGCCGCCTGTAACTTTACACTAATTTCAAAGATGCATACAACAATCGTCGGACGTAATTTGACAAGTACAAGTGTGACCTACAGTCATCGGAACAGTAAAATGAAACAGATGGAAATTATATATGTTTCATTTTACTGTTCCGCCGACTGTAGAGGTGGAAACGCTTTGGTGTGAATCGCATGGTAATGTAAGGGTGTAGCAACCCACAAACGCTCGGGATATTGTAACCACCTTCTTTTTCAGTACTCTATTCCCCGTTGCCCCCCACCCCCATTATATTTTGTATACCGAGTTTGCCCGTGCCCCCCCCTGTCCCATTAGTACCGCAGTTTTTGCTTACGCCGTCGCGCGCGTAACTCTTAGATACATGTTTATCCCGTTAGCTTTACACTCGGACAAGGGAATTATGTTACATAATATCCCGAGTCCCCCAAAATCCTCTTGTATGTGTTTATCTCCTACACTTCGCTCGACACTGCGTTCTGTAAAGAACCTGTCAGCTTGTAATCAATTTTGCGTCCTACCACAACTTCCAGTTTGCAATATTTCTTTGGCCTCGCAAGAATTCCGGGGCGGATTGGGTACATTGTAAAGCAATTGTGGATGTTAATGGCTGCATTTAGGTCACGGTTTACAAACAACTTGCTGTTCTCCATGGTGGAACTGCACCATAGCAAGCCTCGAACCGTGCGCCCTTCTTTTTCGGACTGCACACTCTGGAGGACGGTGGTGCTGTCCTTGTGCCAGATCTTTGTGGTACGGAATTCGTCAATGACGGCAACTCGCCCCTTGAAACGGTCGCTAAACGCCTTGAACGCGCTCGTTGTAGGGACAGAAAGTTCACCCTTGCCACCAGGGGCAGACTTAGCAGAACCGTATGCGATGACAATTAATGGGCGTTCCTGCCTCCCGGCCGATTTTGACTGGTTGCGAAACATGGTATGGAGCGGATTTGTGATTCCTTGGTGCTGATGTCTCAAGCTAGCGAGTCGTTCAGGAGGCTCTAAATCCTGATTAGAAATTTAAAAAAATCGGCCGGGAGGCAGGAACGCCCATTAATTGTTTTCCTCTCACCGACATCCGCCTGGACCTCGTTGAAGAAGCGTGCTAAGACACGTTTCTTGCCACCATAGAGCCGCAGGCGCTGCGCGCCCCACCTCGACTTGGACATCTCCCCCCATCGAGAATCCCAATGGTTGACCATTACAGTCACGTAAGCGTCAAACGACACTAGAGATGTGCGCTTGGGACTGTTGTCCTTCAGGTCGTCAAGGCAGTCCTGGATGTTAGACAACCACTTCTTGGTCGGCCCTCTAGATTTGAAGACCCCGCTCTCAACGTAGTACCGCTCCCGCGTGAGTCTCTTGCTCCCGAACTCGCAGTGCCTCTTCCTCTTCCTACCCCCCTTATCTTTTTCTTCAACCTTATTTTTCTTCCAAGTCAAAAAGGCAATGTTGCAGCGGCCAGGGTCGTTTGCAACGACCACCATATTGGGGTCGGACTCGGAAAACTCGCGGAGAGTCTTGGTCTGCTTCTTAATCGCCGTTCCGTCGTCCTTGATTGAAATCTTTTTCTTCTCGGCCCTAAGAAAGTGGGTACAAGCCATTACGCCGTCAGTGTCTATGGTGCATGTAAACACACCTTTCCCAGTAGAACAGATGTTTTCCACATTGAAGACCGATTCCCAGTGCTCCTTGTTTGTCAGCGTCTTTTCGAGACTCTCGATGAGACCCACGTCCTTGAGGACGCCCAGTAGGCCGTCGGTGTCTATCGTGATGAAGGCGTGCTTGACTGTTGGGATGGGAGCGATGTTGACCAGCTTGGCGTAGCCCTCGTCCTCTGTGGCCTCGAGGTATCGATTGATAAAGACGTTGTACCGGATCATCTTGGCGCTGTTGGAAACGCTCTTGAGCCACTGTCGGTTGATCTCGTCCCGTCCGAGGATCGAGTGCTGAATCTTAAGCAACATCTTTGTTCGCTCCGGTAGGAGAGAATGTATCGCTATGAGGTCTTCCTTTACTCCCCAAGAGTGGATATCGTAGAGGAGGTATCGGTGGAATACTGTCTCGTCAATGCCGTGCTCATCTTTGATCTCCTTGGCCAAGATCCTGTTTTCCTTCGAGTAAACGAACTTCTTGATCCATGTGGAGAGATGGACTCTGTAGTGTTTATTGAAGTTGGTCAGGTACTTCTTCGACGCGTGGCTGTACAGGTTTCGATCGCCATCGTAGCGAGCGATGGCACCCACGTATTGTTTCTTCTTTTTCACAATTACCTCGCGCCCCTCAATCTTCTCCCTAAACCAATAGTTGTTGTGAAAGAACCTTTCGACTGTGGCGTCCCTCGTCTCCATGTGCGCCTGTCTCGACCCCACCATAAGCTGCCGAATGAAGTTCTGGTCGATGCTAGGGACACTTACAGTGTGAAGTTGCGCATCTGGTACCCCTTCGAAGACTTCTTTTAATATCCGGTTCACCGCAACACCGGCAAGATAAGTCCTCTTGGATATGCTGTCGACCCGCTCCTTAATCACCTTGATGATAACGTCCTTGTTGTCCTTATCCGCTATGATCCGACTCAGTGTACACTTTACCACGTTCTCCTCGCCGTTTTTCCTGTCCTTAATTTTGGCCGCCCGGTCCGGTCGCGTACGCTTGTCCGGAGGCTCTTTATTGACTATCGTCTCCATTTAGTAGCCAATGTCGCTATTTCCTTGTATCAAGGTCCAGAAATTGTATTCAATGACTTTCGAAAAAAAGCCTCTACGTGTTTCTCTTTAACAGAACTCAAAGCCTTATACACATCTTGGCTTTTATAGAAATCGCGTTTGACGATGGAGAACACCCCTTCTATTGGGTTGAACCAAGGTGAGTAGGGAGGAGTGTATAGGAGCTCCCACCCCCTTGAAGCTGCAAGTGTTTTGACCTTCTTGGAGTGGTGAAACGCCACGTTGTCAAGTATAATTACTGTGTCAGTTGGACAGTCCAAATTTTCTAAAAACTCAACAAAAGTATGCGTGTTGAAAGACCCTTGCCTGATGTTAAAATAAATGTCTCCTTTGCCTTGTTGAATAAGACAAAGTGCCGACATTGTCGTCACCCTAGGTCTCAACCTCGGTACAACCAGTAGCTCTCCCTTTGGTGAGTAGCCAAACACGTCTCTCGTATGTCTTCCAAATGAAGTTTCGTTTTTTAGTGGGGTTTGAGATCCACCTCGAGACTGTCATGTGGCTTACATTCGCAAGTATAGCCACTCTCCTCAAACTTTGCAGCAATGTGTACATGTGTACAACAATCGACCGTCTGTCCAAGTTGTACATAGAGAATTGGAATTGATTCAATATACTGTAACATTATTGACCGGTCTGAGTGTAACTAAAAACACATCTTAGCTCATGGGTGCATTGCCACAAGATGTGTTAGACACGATCATCAACATGATTGATACGCAAACAAAGATCATGCTGTACGACTCAAAGGTGTTGCATGATCTAGTTTCGTTAACAATGTATAAAAATGTAGAGCAAGACATTTTTGCGGAATTCAAGGTGCAACACAACAAGCAGCTGCAGTCTTGTCTCAACTGCTTACAATATCATGTGTGGAGTGACGGGACTCCAATGAAGAACAGGTGTAGGCACTTCTATAAAATTGTCAGGGGCCGAACACGTATCCGCGCTGAATGACAAGTGCATTGCTCACAAACTCAGCAAAAACGCACACTCCATCTCGTGAACAACAATTATTTCAACAAAAAATAAATACTGAAGAATTCCTCCGGATTTTAATTGAACGAATTGCTCCCTATTTTAAACGTGTTCACATGAACACCTCTGAAAAGATAAATTTTCTTTGTTCGCCTGCGTAAAATCCTGCTTCGTCGATACAAACAACGTTAGAGCTTTCTCTGTACTTGTCACAGAACATTTCTACATTTTCTTTTGAATGTCCGTAGAGAATTATAATGTATGCACAGGATTCACTCTTTGCCCCCCTGGTCTATTTTCGCGAGTCAGTTGTTTCAATTCGCTGATTGTGACACTACATGCATCGAGAGCATCCTCTGTGATGTCGAACCCCTTCTCCTGCGCCCACATCAGTGCTTGACGGCCGCAGAAGAGTCCATTGTCATCTCTGATGGCTGGCAATGAAGTCACCTGCCACACCGATAGTAGTTCAGTAATGCAATATGTAAGGGGCTTATCCAGTGCTATGATGCGAAACCCCATGATTTCCTATAGTGGATGTAATATATGGTTGTATGCTTCAAGTGACGGACAAGAGGCAGATACGATGACAAATTTGTGTCCCATGTTGGTTGTTTTTAATACATAAGCGACAATATTTGGAAATAAATGTACGACATCGCCATTATAAAATTGGCGTTAAGAATTCTCGACATACAAGAAAAGCGCAGGAGCGGGTCGGAAGCTGTTACGTTTGTCACAGACCACTTGTAGAGTCCGCCCACCAAGCTTCATTGTATTCATCCAGCTTAACGTGTGTACGGACGTGTATGACTTGACAGTTCAGGTCGCCTATCACCGACGCTGCCTGCCTCTGTATACCCCTCCAAGAGATGCGTTGCATGCCGTGCCAAAATCACATGCTTGAATATAAGGAGGTGAGTACGATGACATGGGTACGTACACCCCTCAACGTTGCCCAAAAGCAACGATCTTCAGTTTTTAGATTATAAGGCGTGCTTTATTTACAAATAAAGCCCAATCATTCTAAAAATCATACAAATGCCACCAACGTACACAGTCACCGTTCAGTATACAGACGACAGTAGTCCGATATCAGGTTTCATTTGCAGTATTCGAACTGTGGAAGATTCCTTGTTGGCATGTCAGGGGGGAATAGGGGGAACAATATCAGAGGCTATCGATGACTTTAGACATCGGGTTACAATGTGGCTCGCATATCCTGAGAATCATGGATTCTCTGCCTGGCCAACGCCTCTCACCGACATCTCTGAGATCAAAAACTTAATTAGGACTTTTAGTTGGACACCAGAGTGATTGGGATCATAATTCGTGGATTCATGCGGCCCAAGATCACAAATTGCACCCTGATAGCTTGCTTGCAGGTCCCCACCGCGAGGTGAATGTAGATAAGGGGAAATCGTGTGTTTACTGTACTCAAGTGAATGTGGATAAGGGGGAAATCGTGTGTTTACTGTACTCAGGGTCAAAATATTTGACGAAATGCGTCGGCGTCTCCCGCAGTATGATGATGATGAAGAAGAGCCAGATCATCAATTTTTCCACCATGAACATGAGCTGCCAACCAACTCGCCCTCTTCATCATCCAGTAGCAAGGCACTTTTGTTGTATGTTGATTATACTTATGTTCCTACGGATCACATTCAGAGGACTTTATGTGTGCACATGCGTGAAGCAGGAACAATGTTGGGCAAGAATGTGGATGGTTTGGACATGCAAGGTCACCACAGCACGTGGGTTCGCTTTTTGCACCCACTCAACTTTCATGTCGTTGTGCTTCCTGGGCACTTGAAGAAGGCGGAGCTGATGGATCTGTTGGATGATCACGTGGCACACTCACATGATGACTCGGTGCTCGTGATCGTCTTGTGTGGTCATGGATCCTCCGGCCAACTCGTCATGACCAACGGGGCGAAGGTGTCACTGGAGGAGGTGTCAAATGCGACAATGCATCACAGAGGAACAGTGTTGCCTTTCATGTTGTTTTGCGGTGCGCGGCCTTCCGAGGGCCTCAACCCACTGAGAGGGATCAAGAACAACAACAAACTTCGACGGTGCATGTTCATCTCTGCAACCGATGACGCAGTCTTGAACTCGCAAACACTGAATGCATTTGTGAAAGCGATCGGCAGCATCATGTATACCAGGGAATGTTGTTGTTACTCTGGGATTGAGGACGCCATTCGCTGTCACATGCGTGTGTTCAACGGATCCGTCTTGCATCTGGTGGGGGCAAACAACGAGATGCGAGGTTCTTTGTTTCAACCGGCATTCGTCATGCAAAGAGAAGTGAGCTTGGCTTGTACCAAAGAGGCTTGTATCTTCGAGAACCTCTTCAACCTGCTGCACCCCCCAACGTTGCCCAAAAGCAACGATCTGCAGTCTGGATGATTATAAGGTGTGTCCCACTTTATTTGAGAACTACAGTCGGCGGAACAGTAAAATGAAACATCAAAAAAACGGTATAAGACGGTAATATATATAGCTTGAATAGTTGTATACAGGATGGACACAAAGACCTTATCGGAGCTTAGGGCGATGTACGACACCCCTCAAGCTGATGATGCGTTCGAAGAACTCTGCCGCCGGGCTGAGGTAACCGAGGCAGCTGCTGCTGTGCCTCCTCAGCCTGAACATCCGACGTACGTATCGGCAATTGTTGCTCGCACTCTCTTTTCATGCGCAGTTCAAGCTCGTTTTGGTATGAGGCCGATTTTGTAAAACCGTTGAATTTAAGCTACCCGTATATCCTACAGTCGGCGGAACAGTAAAATGAAACATCAAAAAACAGGTATAATGTGGTGACAATCATATATTGTTTGAGTGAATGGTCCTATAAAATGACCCGTCCAGCAAAGAAACCTCCTTACATAACGCATTGCACATCAACAAAGACCCCGTGTTCTTTTGGGCCACGGTACTGGGGAAGAGGCGATCGCTTAAGTGCGGCTGGTCCTTCAATGGACACTCTCGAAAGTACCGACAAAAGAACGATACGGAGTCTGCAGTATGGAGAGCCGTGATCTAAAAAAGAACCACGATATTCTCGTTAACATCCTGCAATTTGTTGATTCAAAATCGTATTGGTGTTCCACTACCCCGTGGGTTGCTACACCATTAGGTTACACCATTAGGTTACACCATTAGGTTACACCGTAAGGTGTGCCGTACACGAGGCGGTTTCATTTTAGTATTCCGTCGACTGTATTTGAATATGTTAAAATTTGTGTAGTTGTGTTGGGGTTGAAGAAATCTCTTCTCGTTTTGCCACGTAATATATATGTCTTGAACAGTTGTATACAGGATGGACACAAAGGACGTATCGGAGCTTAGGGCGATGCTCGGCACCCCTCAAGCTGATGATGCGATCGAAGAACTCTGCCGCCGGGCTGAGGTAACCGAGGCAGCTGCTGCTGTGCCTCCTCAGCCTGAACATCCGACGTACGTATCGGCAATTGTTTCTCGCACTCTCTTTTCATGCGCAGTTCAAGCTCGTTTTGTGGTATGAGGCCGATTTTGTAAAACTGTTTCATTTTAGTATTCCGTCGAGTGTAAGGAAGACAACGAATTCTCCATAGGGGTATCATAGGGGTCAACTCCCCCGTGGCTGCTGTCCTTTACAAACAGAGATTTTCTGTTCGAACTGCCTTCAGGAAGATGCCGTCTCGCCCGTGCCTTCAGGAATGACGATGCCCTCAAGATGGAGTTCGTGCGTTGCTTGTTTCGCGCCTACGATCACGATTTCTGCTTCGACATGCCCCCTCCGGTGTGTGTGTGTGTCTGCTGGTTGATGTTACACTGTGGGCTCCCCTCCGGTCGCCCACCCGCTCGGTTCCTCGCGGAATCCTTTGTGGGGGCTCCCCTCCGATCGCCCCCGGTCGCTCCGCTGTGGGGAATAGGTGAAAGGGGCTCCGCCACTTGTTTAATGCGGTACGGTGGTTCTCATCCATTGACAAGCAGTTTTTAGGTTGGTTGGTTGAGGATGAGAACAACCGTGATGTAGAATGGTAGGTTTCCCTGAATTTTGTTACTTTCGTTATTTTTTGATGGGGAGGGCCATAGCGGCACCTGTGCATACACAGGTGCCGCCGTGATGAGAGTGGTATCTGCCCCCCCCAACGTTGCCCAAAAGCAACGACCTGCAGTCTGGATGATTATAAGGTGTGTCCCACCTTATTTGAGAATTACTGTAGACGAAGCAAACACTAACATCATTGAGTGTGAGCGACTACCATCCGCTCGGAACTGAAGCCGGTACAAGGAATCCTGTTGTTGCACGAGTGTACACACGACAATTTGTTTGACTAAGCTTTTTCACATGTATTTCGAATGTGACTCCCGAGTCCAATCAGGCAGCTCTGGTCATGTTGGATGGCAAGGAACCTAACATGAAGAACCTGCCAAGACGGTCCCTCGTCTAGCCTCATCCGGTTGTAGACTAAGTAGGACTCAGTGCCTTGCACAACTGCTACTTGTCCAGTCCCCCTGCGTACAATGAACACGAAAAAAAATCATTTTCTCCTGCCCCATGAATTGCTACACCATTAGGTTACACTCCGGTGTGGCCGTACACTCTCGAAAAGTAGAAGAAGAATAGCGTACGAGTCCTCAGTCACACTCACTGAGCTTCACTGAGCTTCACTGAACCTGGAACAAATATAAACCCCTCATTGTCGTCTCATCTAATCACGATAAAGATACCAACATTGAGCATGTTATGCATGAAGCAGATTCCTTCCAACGTATGGCGCAGTTTGACAATACACATTCAGAGCTGCCTGTACCCGCGCCAATGGAGATCTGCAATCACCTCACTGCAAGGGCATTTGCTCCGTTGCTCACGACGCAAGATGGCTTCGTTATTGCAATTGCTGGAGGACCAGGATGCTGGCCATTGGTCGTTGGCCCCAACAAACACCGTCGTGCACAACACAGCTCTGGCTTTCGAGACCTTACGCCACGGAGACCACGTTGTTGTGATGATCGGGGGGTGGCGCAATGGTTATGCACACCATGGCATTGTATCTCGCCCTCACACCAGCGATACACCAAGCATCGCTAACTTCAGCTCCCCCACCGGGAATAGCAAAATGCGCGATGCCAAACTTCAGTTTGTGCGCTACGACGTGTTCTTAGCTGGACACCGCAAGTTTGGATGCGTGCCTTGCAGTGGTGAGGAAGGAGACGAGGCGATGCAACGTGAGCGAGCAGTCAACATTGCCAGTCTGCTTATCCAGTTGCCCCATGCAAGCTTGCACGAGTACCGCCTTATCAGATGGAACTGTGAGTGTTTCGCCTGGATGTGCAAGACGGGTGGAGGAGTGCACACATCATCCGATCAGGTGGATCGCATTCTGCGCGCTATTACAACAGATCTTAGGAAAGGGGATAGATCGTTCATTCTGCAGGCAGGCATGATCGCATCAAAATCTTGTGTAGTGTCTTAACCCGCATATCCACACGCACCCTCTCCTGGTATTGGTTTTGACCCGGGTTCTAATCCAAAAATATTGGAGCAACCAAATCATTGCTCCATGACATGTTGAGCCAAGAGCATGATGGCCTGGCTGAATGCTACCGTTGAATTTAAGCTAGTCCGCGAGGAACCGAGTGGGTGGGCGACCGGAGGGGGGCCCACAGTTCACATCAACTACGTAACTTTTAAGTCTTACACAATGTGTACGTTGTTTGTAAAAGATTCTTGGGAGGTTGCAACAGTAGTTGCCTCGTTTGCTTTCCGAAAATAACTAAACGGCGGAACGCTGTCGATACCAAATGGTGGTCATGACAAGCAGAGCCCCCGTATTCATGGAAAAAATACAGAGAATGGGGTCTAGTTGACGTGGTTTTTAAGTGGCCCCGTCTAGTTGACGGGGTTTTTAAGTGGCCACGTCTAGTTGACGTGGTTTCGCACGATGAAAGGCACGAGCACGTGACTGACCATGTGATTCCTTCTCCTCTGGAGGTGTTCGCGGTATTGCTCTGCGATCACTCGAACTGCCTTACTGACGCGCAGCCAAGACATGCAAATCTTCTCGAAGAAGACCTCCTGGATTTCTGTATCAAAGTAAGCGGTATCCAGTGTAGTTTCGTCCAAGAAGTCGATGTTGATGTGCTCGAATCCAGGTCGGGTGATGTACATCCTCTCCATTGTGCGGTAGATGGTTGGATCGTCTTCGGACATAAACAAGGCTTTCAGAGCAAACAACTTGTGTTTTTTCCTTTTGTCCACATACAATATGGAGTCAAAGCATTCAGACATGTCCATTCCATAGATCTGATGGTCCACGAACTTAGAGAACGCTGGGAAGAAAGCGTCTCCGAATGTGAACATCACAGCTGGAAAAGTGAATCTGTTGCCAAAGCGAATCAGATGCGGAGCATACGGATCATGTGATTTGTATGCAGCATTAGCAAGTTGCAACCATATTTTCTCACCGACTGTTGACATTATTAGTTATTTAACGTTGTGGATAGAGTTGGGTTGGTTGTTTTATTACTTTGTTCAGATGGAAATGGTTTCAATTTTTTATTTTTTAGGTAATGCATACAGTTGTTCTCAAATAATTTTGGGAAACTCAGTATAATTTGAATGATATCCCCTGAAACCAGATACAGGTCCGTGGTTCACTACAAATATTTTGTGAGGAGTCTGAGGAAGGTTTGTAATATATACAACGTGTCCAAGAGCTCATGACATGTTGAGCCCAGAGCATGATGGCCTGGCTGAATGCTACCGTTGAATTTAAGCTACCCGTATATCATCGGGTCCGGGGGAAATGTAGTAATAAAGACAATGAATTCTCCATAGGGGTATCATAGGGGTCAACTCCCCCGGGGCTGCTGTCCTTTACGAACAGGGATTTTCTGTTCGAACTGCCTTCAGGTATTCAGTTGCAGATTTTATTCAACAAGCGGCGGAGCCCCTTTCACCTCCCCACAGCGGAGCGACCGGGGGCGACCAGAGGGGAGCCCCCATAAAGGAGTCCGCGAGGAACCGAGTGGGTGGGCGACCGGAGGCCACCGGTTGTGACAGATGTGACAGATGTGACGGATGTGATAGATGCGCCAGATGTGACAGATGTGACGGTTACCTCTTCACCCCCCCCAACGTTGCCCAAAAGCAACGATCTGCAGTCTGGATGATTATAAGGTGTGTCCCACTTTATTTGAGAACTACTGTAAGGCTCCACCGACACCTGTATGTTAGTCAAATGCCGGCCTTCATTCCATTTCCCCCGATCCAGCAGTTCAGGAACGTCCTGAAAGAGTTGCCGTACGTCTTCGGAAGCGCGATCCCGCAGACGCTCAAGTTCCGAGGCACGGTCAAACTGCACGGAACACACTCCGACATTGTGAGGCACTTCATTACTGGAACCCCTGACTTCGTCGATACTATTCAGTCTCGAAACAGAATCCTGTCAGTCGACAACGACAACCAAGGCTGACACATGTTTCTGACTGCGAAGAAGTACTCCGATCTGTTCGATCGTATTCAAGCGATCCATGGAGCAGATATAAGATCGAACATCGTCGTATGTGGCGAGTACTGCGGTAAAGGTGTGCAGAGCAAGGTGGCCCTGTGTAAGCTCGCCAAGATGTTTGTGATATTTGCGATCAGAATCGACTATGAATGGGTTGACATGACCAAGTACAGCACGGTGTTCTGTCAGGAGGAATGGATCTTCAACATCATGAACTTTCCGACGTACGAGGTGGAAGTCGACATGAGCGACACGCAGCCCGCGCAAGACTACATGGCGGATCTCACGAACTCCGTGGATGCAGAGTGTCCGTTCGCGTACCAGCTGGCGGCGTCAAGGGTGGTGGCGAGGGCATCGTGTGGACGTGCGTGGACCACCCATCGTCTTGTCTGTGGTTCAAGACGAAGGGCAAGACGCATTGCACCGCTGTCACGAAGCAAGCGGTGCCGTCGCAGACAGAGTACATCAAGACTGTGACCGAGTTCGTCGAGTCCGTCACGACCGAGTCTCGGTTGAGCCAAGGCATCGAGTGCCTGGTTGAACAGGGCGTGGAGTTGCGGATACATAGCGTCTCTGAGTTTTCGTCATGGGTGTGCCGAGACGTGTTCAAGGAGGAACGAGACACGATCGAAGAAAACGGATTCAATGTGAACGACGTTCGTAAGGTGTTGTACAGGAAAGCAGGGAACTGGTACAAACAACGGGTGGCAACCGCATAAATCAATGCTATTGAGCATGAAGAAGCGTAATTGTGCATGGTAAGTAAATTCAACTTATGAGAAACTTGTTGTTTTCTATGGCAGCCAACAAGAGCATGGATGTACCAATGACAACCACGTTTTTCTCCTTGCCACCGGACTTGCGCGCCGTCGTTTGGGGTATCTATCGCAAACTCGTATTCGCGACGCAGTCGCTGTCGTTTAGGCATTTTTCATGAATGCCTTAATGCCCTGTATGCTACTCAATTCCTGTGTGGTTGTGCTTTCTTTTGTTCCTTCCCATGCGACACCTGTAATTTCTTGCATCTTCTCGTATGCATCGGTTCCTTCGAAGATCTCATTTTTGTACACGATTGCTGGAAACCTCGTGATCCTCAACAACTTCAGCAGGTCTCGGACCTCGAGATGTGATAGGTCATTGACAACAACTCTCGCATCCTCGCATTCCAACCAAGAAATGTAATATGTTGCAAACAACCGACAGTGTTCGCAGTTTCTGTTCAACACCACAGTCCATCCGGTAGCTGGGACAGCTTTCGAAATCATACTTAATGTTGAACAAATGAATAATAATATAATTATACTACATTTTGATTAAGGTGGATCATGCGCAGTGCCTACTGGCAAACTGGTGTGGACGCAGCAGGAGGAGGAAGGTTGCAACGGTTTACTTTTCAGATGCAACAGTTGTAAAGACAAAACAGGAACCACCCCAATCTGCCCCATTGTCCATCATTCGCACATGCCACAGCGGCTGGCTGTGGCATGCCCCATGACCTTTCAAAACTTACAAAATAAATTAAACTTATAATGATTGAGGATGAGAACAACCATGATAGACAGTCGGAGACGCAATTTGTGGGACGCCCTACCGGTGACCCTTGAACCCAATGGGTAGATCAGCTAAAGGCGAGTACATATTTTTGCCCTTCATCTCTGTATTTCAGCATTTAAGCTGGCACAAAGGATAACAAGGCAAGCTGCTGACAAACCAGGTGGGTTGTCCTCGCGCCTCTTTTCTGGTAGGATACGACTCTATCTTGTAACTCGCCTTGACAGGGCCAGAGTTATAAACGCGATTGAGAATTGTGCTTTTTAGTTTGCATGCAAGCAGTAACTAATCGCTGCAGTGTGCCCATAATTCCAGATGTAGCCAGATATATTTGATTACAGTAACGCTTTGAAAAGGATTATTGATGCGCACGATGTTAGCCATCAGTTTGACTTTTCAGGGTACTTTGAACATGTAAATTCAGTGTCTTTAGATGCCTTGAATTTTTTGTGTCAATCACCTGAAGACAGTATCTGTATTGACAAGATCGGTTACAAATCTTGAATTGGTCAACTTTTCAGAATCCCCAAAATAGAAGGTGTCCCAATATCAAATGTCCCTAGCTGTATGTACTGTACTGTACCGTACCGTGTGAATTCCCCCCTCCGTTTGCGTGCGTGCGTGCGTGCGTGCGTGCGTGCGTGCGTGCGTGTGTGAGGATGCGGTCTGGCGAGCGCTCTTTACACATCCCATCCATCATCCCCCTTTTGTTTGTGATTCATGAGTGAGTGAGTGCACTACTGTGGATTTTGACCACCTGATTCCTTCACCAATCTGAATCATCGAATCAAGCGGCAGTCCTGCCGCCTTTTTGTTGGCTCTCAGAGTGTCTCAGGTCATTTTACTGTTCCGCCGACTGTAGATGGTTACAACTTAGTCCCTGTAGAATGGTCCAATCACTTCCCCATCAGGGTATCTGTTGAATCCATACAAAAAAGCACGTGGCTCTTCGGTGACCAAGGTTTGAAATTGCAATGTGTGTGTGGAACCGTTGCTGATTATCTAACTCTAAGTGGATTATAAGCACTTCATGTGCAAATGGAAAGCCTTATGTGTAATGGCAGTTCGGAAGTTGACACAACGTACATATCGTTTGACAACTTTGAGGCCCAGTCCTATGGTCCACTAATCATGCCTAGACGCCGGTACCAAATGTTATTACAGTTTGAATCTCTATGTAGTTTGGCCAGAAAGAACATGTTTCCTCACATTTGACCCCATTGGGGCTTTGAGGAGTGGCGCCGTCCATGATGAGAAAGAGGCAATCCCCAACGATGCTTTCGGGGAGCAGGCGTAGTCCACAAACTTGCACTCGAGGCTCGATCTGGTTGATACACTTCAGTACGGAGATGACTAAACATGAAGACCAGCACACACACCTATTACGGTGTAGCATAACCACTGTGTCATGGAACATCCAATGTCGATTATTGAATCACAACACATGGCAGAGATGTTTACGGAGACATATCGTGGTTACTTTTTAGACTCCCGCTCTCATCCCGCTGACGACTCCGCATCCGTTAAATTTTGCTTGGTGTGCGGGGGTACCTGTACGAAGTGTACCATTGGAAGGTTACAGCCGCGAGTCACTAGTCTGGCACCTTCCTTGACCTTCCCCACAGTACACGTGGGACACAAACAGGAAACCGGATGGTTCTTTGTGTCGATCGGTGGAATGGCAGTCATCGTGTAAGGATAGTTCTCCTATTGCTGGACCCGGGTCATTTTTTAGCTGCGAATCAGTAACATAAAAATCACATTCACGGAAAAGACGAAAATTCGATGACTCAAGCGCGCACTGGCAATCTGGCTGTGGCCGAGGGTTGTGAAGTCCCCAATAATATGGATAGCGAGACTCAAGACTCGAGAGAATGCTGAGAGTACTCCATAACTACATCGGTGTTGGTGTATTCACATACAGAATGGTGTAGATGATCATGAAAACAATCCATCGCAAAACCTGCTGCTGTACAGCGTCCGGATTGCAAAACCAAACGGGTCAAACCTGCTTGGTCGCTGTAGTAATTTCCTCAAAGGCCCGGAGACATTCCTAAACCGAACGACCGAGCACCCTACCCCTAGCATCCGTCGGCTCACGTCGCTTACTAGGCAGCAGCTCTATAAACCTTGAGGCATGCAGCGTCTGAACAGCAAGGGGGACATTTCTGGGAGTGATGATGTATCTACTCAGTTGTAGCAAATACTCGGTCGTTCATCACGACTTGAGGATGCATGCTGCGACAAGACGCAAGCAACGGGGCGTTCTCCTCTGACAAGCAGCGTGAAGCATGGCTGCCGTATAGTTTGCCGACTTTCGAGGTCAACATCGTGTGAGAACGGGACTACACGTCAACGGAAGTACTAAATGAACCGCTCGTGTTAGCGTAGCAACCACTTACGGGGGGAACTAATGGTTAGCAACCCACGGGGCAAGTGGAACACCATACGATTATTGTGAATGTGGGGTATTAGCTAGTACTAGCAAGTTTGGTGCCAGCTACCTGTGCGAGCATGATGATGGGTCTGTCTGTATATAGCAAATCTGTGTTGACCCGCAGTTAGTGACTTGCACCGACACTGCAATGGCTGGGAATGGCACGGATGTTGAGCAATAGACCCGTGGAGTATGGCGAAAATGCTCAGCGGTGGTCAGGCCCGAAACAACTGCCTGTGTATGTGAGTTTGTGTAAAGAACAGAGCGTCGAGTTGGTTACCACAAGCTCCCGTGATGTGTCGGGTACCACACTTGGCTCTCGCATCACTGGCTTCCTGTATCTCGTTCTTCAATAGGCCTGCCGCTCAATCGCACCGTGCAATGAGCAGCATTCACAATTCTGACGTGCGCAGGGCCACACCCTATCAGAATACATATTGTCATTGCTCATTGCCCATGCTCACCACACCAGACGTCCTTTGCAGGACTAACTAAATACAACCTTCATCCTTGGTCATGTTCAACTGTTTTCTGCATTGTCACGCGTCACGTGGGGGTCAATTCTCCTTGGCATGTATTCCCCAGTTTTGTTGGTAAGGATCGTCAGCTGTCCCATCTGCCACCTCACTTTCGTCCATTGGACACTCGCTGCTGGACCCTTCCTCGCCGCTCATCTTTCCGCCTCTGGCAATTCCAACTGGTTGGACTGCGGCAGATATGACACCATGTGGACGCAGCCTTCGTAGGGAATTGAATCGCTTCTGTCCGGCTATAACTGCCTAGAAGTTGCTGTGGCTGAGAATATTTCCCCAGCTCTCCCATTAGCCTTGTCTCTGACTCTCAATGCAGGCTGGGGGCCTCGTTTGTTGCGCTGTATCCTCTCTTCGCTCGCACATGTTCAAGCACACCGCCAAACGTGCCAGGTGAACCGCTTGCGCGTGTACGGATGGTCCGCGATCTCCAGCTGCCTGTAATCGGGCGGCCCACACACAACAGACAAGGCAAGCCATGTTTGCGTTGAACCATCTCGCACCACTTCGATCCCCATGGCCCAGAATGCAGACTCGAGCACGTGACATTCGCCGGTCCCCCGGGCCCCCTGGGCCAAGTGGAATGCCTGGGTGTAACAGTTGGGCCCGGCTCTCAGGTCCAGTGTTCTATGGTACCTCTGCAGTGCACGCCGCATAACGTGGGACAAGCTAAGGAATGCCTTCTCTCCATGCGACTCCTTAAACCCTCTCAACATCCGTTGGCAAAACCTCGTCGTGCTGCTACGTAGCTTATCCGGGTCGCGGGGGTGCATAGCCGATGCCGCCTCCTCTAGGACTCGCGGTGTGAGGCGCCGCCGTCCAGCGTTGCAGAGGCGTACTGGTGTTACCTGACGTTCGCAATCTGGCCGGGAGCGTGGCAAAACACAAAAAGCATGTACGGCAAGCCTTCATCTTGTGGTAACCTAGTCATAGCGGTGGATATAAATATCTACAGTCCTGCGCGCACACACACCACCAATATGCATTTTCCGTAGAACTCATCAACAGATTGATAACATTGACACTCTGCAGCCTGGGTGTGTTGTGGCAAGCAATGCATCTAGTATCAGCGTCGCCTGTACACGGCCGCCACTTGTTACACAAATGCCATGCAGTCGAAAAGCCTCGTGCGCCATCGTGTCGTCTCTCACCCGTAGCGCATCTTCCCCTAGTACTCCGGTCGATGACGGACCATCTTGCACTCAGTCCAGTATCATGACCAGCAGCGGATCTACTGGGTGACAGATTGTGAGCCATGTACGCATTCTCAATATCCTTCCAATGTGCCGGTTCTGGCAAATACGATCCACAACGCTACAAGCCCCACCACCGTTGTGCTTGCACTGCCAATGTGTATGTTTTCCTAGTCACAACTTAGTGGGGCATGTGTGCCACGGCCGACCTCAATTTCTCCATCCTGGAGGTGAGCTGAAGTCCCCAGATGGGCAAGCCCGCCGTGTGCGTCTACATCTCAGGGGAACAACAACTTATTTCAAAACCACAAATACATACTGAATTAATGCCGGAAGTCTCACATCATCCCTATCTTTAATACAACGTTGTCACCCTGAACATACCTCGAAAGACTCTCCATCTCAGGAACAACAATTATTTCGGCAAAAATATAAATCTTGAGAATGCCGGAGGCTCACATCATCCCTATTTTCACGTTTTCACATGAACCACTCTGCAAAGATACTCTCCCTCTCAGGAACAACAATTTATTCAACAAAAAATAAATACTGAAATGCCGGCTGCTCCATCAATCCCTTATTTAAACAAAACTGCTTCCCATGAACACCATCTGAAAAGACTCTCCATGCAGGACCAACATTTATTTCAACAAAAAATATAATACTGAAGAATGCCGAGGCTCTCGCTTCATCCTATTTTAACGTGTTCACATGAACACCTCGAAAAGAAGACTCGCCATCTCATGTAACACACAATTATTTCAACAAAAAATAAAAATACTGAAGAATTTCCCGCGAGGCTCACATCATCCCTATTTTAAACAAACGTGTTCACATCGACTACCTCTAAAAGAAGACTCCTCCACTCTGGAACAACATTAATACCCGGCTACATTTATCTAAGATTACCCTTTAACAATTTTACACACTCCATCCATTTTCAAGCTACGTCAACGAAGGTGGTGCCTGCCAGCCGGGTGAATTCGCTCGCACGTCGGTGTTCTAGTACTGTCCAGGTGAAACCAACGAGTGATTCCGCCCGCGGTGTGAGGTCTGTCCACGTCGGTCGTTCGAATGTGTCGAGGGTGCAACCATGACGAAGTGAGATCCTGCCATGCGGTGATTATGTCGTCCACAACGATCGGCTGGATGTCGATAAATGGTCCTGGTGCACCAATGAAGTGAGTCCTGCCAGTGGTGATATGTCGTCCACGTCGGTGCCCTTCATGTTCAGGTGAATCAACGAAGTGAGTCCTGCCAGCGGTGATATGTCGAGCACCTTGCTCCGGCGACAAAACAAAATGAAGCCGGACAGCGGTAATCGGTCTTCGACCACACATGTGTACGCCATGTTCAGATGAACCAACGAAGTGAGGCCGGACAGTAGTGATATAGAGGGTACACGTATGCCCTCCGTGTTCAGGTGAAGCAACGCAGTGATACCGGACACCGGTGAGATGTCTTCGAGCTTGTATTTGAGATGCGAAATGTCGAGGTGAATCAACGAATTGATACCGGACAGAGATGATAGGTATTCCACGTCGGTGCCCTCCATGTTCAGGTGAATCAACAAAGTGAGGGCGGAAAGCGGTGATAGGTGTTCGCCCACACGTGTGTACGCCATGTTCAGATGAACCAATGCGGTGAGTCCGGACAGCTGTGATATGTCTTCGAGTTTGTTTCCGATATGCGAAATGTTGAGGTGAACCAACGCATTGAGTCCGGAAATCGCTGATAGGTGTTCGTCCACGTACGTGAGGTGCAAAATATCTAGGTGAATCAACGAAGTGAGACCGGACAGCGGTGATATGTCTTTGAGTTTTGCTTGGATTAGCGAAATGTCTAGGTGAATCAACGAAGTGAGGGCGTCCAGTGGTGATAGTCGGTCACATTGTGTGCCGCCATATCAGTGGAGTGACTCAACGACAGTGGAGTCCGGACAATGCTGTGTATGTTGCACAGAGGTGTGTTGTGCGACATTTTCAGCGGGTGCGACAACGGAGTGTGGTTCCAGAACAGATGTGCAGTAATGAGGTCATACGTCCACTTCGGTTGCGCACTAGTTCATGAGTGTGCATCGAGTGAGTCTTGACAGTTGCGATATGTCCGGTCACTGTAGGTTTCGATATAATCCAGCTTGAACCAACGCAGTGAGTCCGGCACCAACAATTATTTCACAGCAAAAAATAACTACTGAATATGCCGGATATGCCATAATCATCCCTGATTTTAAACGTGTTACATGACACCTTCTGAAAATGAGTCTCACATCTCGCACAACAATTATTCAACCAAAATAAATACTGAAGAATGCCGGATGGCTCAACATCAATCCCAATATCTTTAAACGTGTTCACATGAACACCTCTGAAAAGAGCTCTCCATCTCTGTGATAACAACAATTATTTCAACAAAAAATAATACTGAAGAATGCCGGAGCTCACATCAATCCCTATTTTAAACGTGTCACATGAAACACCTCTGAAAGAATCTCCCATCTCTGGAAACAACCAATTATTTCAACAAAAATACAATACTGAAGAATGCCGGAGGCTCACATCATCCCTATTTTAAACGTGTTCACATTGAATCACCCTCTGAAAAGAGCTCTCCATCTCTGGAACAACAATTATTTCAACAAAAATAATACTGAAGAATGCCGGAGGCTCACATCAATCCCTATTTTAAACGTGTTCACATGAACACCTCTGAAAAGACTCTCCATCTCGGGAACAACAATTATTTCAACAAAAAATAAATACTGCAGAATGCCGGAGGCTCACATCAATCCCTATTTTAAACGTGTTCACATGAACACCTCTGAAAAGACTCTCCATCTCGGGAACAACAATTATTTCAACAAAAATAAATACTGAAGAATGCCGGATGCTCACATCAATCCCTATTTTAAACGTTAAACAGGTTCCGTCATGATGCGAGAGGTCGGTAGCTCTGTGACTCGACTCGACACACGTGCCGCCGTGATGCGAGATGTCGCCATGTGACTCTGTGACTCGACTCGACACACGTGCCGCCGTGATGCGAGATGTCGCTATGTGACTCTGTGACTCGACTCGACACATGTGCCGCCGTGATGCGAGATGTCGCCATGTGACTCGACTCGACTCGACACACGTGCCGCCGTGATGCGAGATGTCGCTATGTGACTCGACTCGACTCGACTCGACTCGACTCGACACAGATGCCGCCGTCCTTGATGAGAGTGGTCGCCGTTCCTCTAAAAACGAGTGTAAACGTAGTGGCATAAGCCCCCTAACCCAAATCCTGTGTAGTGCTGGCGGCGGTACAATCGATCGCCGGACATGATAAAAGACCCGACGATCCCCGAAACTGCATAATTTCCTTTTGTTTTGTTCTCCTCTCTCTTCCTTCGAACACGACCGACCGACATCTTCCTCCTTTCCATAAGCAGCATCATTCATCGAGCCTCGAGTGAAGTGTGTGGCTCACGCCCGACAGCATCGATGGGGATTGCCAAAACCCCGATGTCTGATAACACACTCGAGGTTGGCTAACCTCTCGGATCGATGAGAGTGCTGTCAAGGTAGCCGCCACCGCTTGCGAAGACGAGCAGTTCCTCTGTCAAAAGAGGAATCGTCAGACTCTCTCCTTCCAAGCTGTGAAAGTCTCCTGGGCACGCTGTACGATCCTTGAGGGTTCCTTGAAGCCGCCTTAGTCCTTCCTTTCCTTTCCTTTGCTTCCATCCTTATTTTCTGAACAAATCTAGATAATCCATAAGCATCATTATTATCGAGCCTGGAGACAGATGGACGAGACAATGAGGATGCGCTTGCCGCCGCGGTGTCTTTTGGAGACGAGGACATGTTTCCGCCGTTTGCATGTGGAGTCAGATGGACGATGACAGTATTCATCCCTTTGCGTGTGTTCGTACGTACGTGTGTTTGCTTGCATTCATTCATGCATGCGTGAGTGCACCACCATCATCATGTCGTAGCCGCAATCCCATATACCCGCGTGTCGACTTCTGTTGAATTTGAAGCACTTTTTTTACTAACCCCTTGTTTATTATTTTTGTCAAGCAGAAGCCTGTTTGAGACCAAGCTCAGGAGTCCAACACCAGTGGTTGGGATCGCTTGTATCCTCAAAAAAATGTTCACAATATAAAAATATGATTCGCCTGTCTGAGGTGTCGACTCGTTCGGTTGCGACGTCTAACGTCGTGAACGATCCCTTCCCCCCGCTTTCTGGAATCCACGCTAAGTCCGGCAATGCCGGCGCTCCCACTATATCGTTCTCGAACGCCAGCGACACGGGGCTATTCAACCCAGGAGAGGGGATGATGGGAGTGGCGGCAGGCGGAACAGAGCGAATGCGCGTGGCGGACACGGTGACCATCATGGGTGACTTGGTGGTCTCATCGAACATTGTACCCCTGACAAATGCGACGCAGTACATAGGGACATCGACCATGCACTTCAAGGAGGCATGGATCGACACGCTCCACATCTCATCAAACACTCTATACATCGGAGACACGCCAGTGCTTGGCACTGATGACCAGACCGTTGCCATCCGCGCAGACCCAGGCCAAGGCATCTCTCTGACGACCACAGGAGTGGGCGAGACATCCTTGGTGTCGGAGAATTGCATCAATATGACGTCGGTTGGGGGAGTCACGATGCATGTCACCGGTTTTAACAAGGCGATCGACATCCAGTCGAGCGGGGAAGGCGGAACCGTGCAACTCGGCGCATCCAATGATGTCAGGGTGGTTATTGCTGGCTCGGAAAGGGTAATTGTAAACAGCATTGGGTTGGCCGTCACAGAAGCTGTTAGTGCCACTGGATATGTTACTGCATCAGGACTTACAACAACAGGAGCTGTTAATGCACCATCCTTTTCGGGCACGTGTATAAGCTCTTCTACAAGTAATTATGCGACTAATGTGGCTGCATCATCTGGTGCACTCAAGTCAGCTTACGATGTTGCGATTGCTGCAAATATATTAGCAACTAGCGCAAACACCTCTGCCAATTTAGCTCTCAGCTACGGAAGTGATAACACAATCGTCAAAGTAACACTATCGCCAACAATTGAAGTTTTCGGTGATAGTTATACAGCCGCTGGGGGTGGCGGGGCTTCCAGTCTGTGGCATGATGCAGTTGGATCAACACTAGGGAAAACTGTCATAAATAATGGGACAAGTGGAACCGGAATGAGTCAATTGAACGAAAAAATATTCGAACAGCATGTCAACGGGAGAAGCGTTTTGATATTATATGGTTTAAATGATGTTCGTGCAAACGCAATTGCAAGTTTGAGAATAAATATGAATGCAAATCAAATTCTGACAGCGGTGCTGTTTGCAACCATTGGAGATTCAAAGAAAAATACATGCCGTTCACCAAATGTCACATTAACTGGAACATGGGCAAATACGACTATGTATGGGGCATATGGATCATACTCGGGAGTAAGATGAGATGTCCATTACCGGGCAGTATATTTTCATATCATGCATTGTGCTATCAACAATTACGAAGACACACTACTTGGGTGTTAGTATAGATGGTGTTCAACGAACCCCTATGCGTATGACGGCTTTTCCTTTGACGCCACTCGATAATCCATATTGCTATCATACCGCAATATATGATGCTTATACTACTTCGTCGCATACAATCGTATTGACACAAAATACGACTGGTACTAACGGTGTTCACGACAATATATATGTTAATTTTGTCTCATCATATTCTTATGGGGACTTAACTTACCCAGTAGTCGTGGCTGGATCTGTATCAAAGGACTGGCCGGAGACAAATACAGGGTATACGGCAGGTTCACCCGATAGACAGGTAATGTACAATACCAGTCTCAAAAATAGTGTTGATCTATTGTCTTTGACATATAGGTTACCTAATGTGCGTTACGTTGAGGTGGGAAACAACTATGTAAGTGGTTTTTTTGAAAACGATAATATTCATCCAGGTAACGATGGGCAACTATGGATCGGTAAAAAGTTTTTGTCGATGTGTCAATAATAATGAAGAAGTCTAGATACGGGTCTCAATGTACAACTTGGACCCACGGTCGATTGTTGTACACATGTACACATTGTTGCAAAGTTTGAGGAAAGTGGCTATTCTTGCGAACTCCCTTGTCCGAGTGTAGATCCGAGTTCAGCTTTCAATACAAGAGTGGTTTGAAAGCGTCCTCAAGAAACGCGTAGCTGCAACTAGCACCGATATTGTCGATGCATTTGCATCTCCCCTTAATAAAACCAATAGGCTCAGTGTGTGCACTGCACACGCAAGCACGCACACGCCCTCCTCTGCCCCGCTCCGAGAAGAGATGCAAGTACCTCCACAGAACGTGGGGTATTGCGCCTCAAGACGTTCTAGAATATCTTGGCGGCCAGTCGAGAGACCGTCTTCTCTCGCTCCTTCTCTCGCTCCTTCTCGCGCTCAACAACGGCAAAGATGGGGGGGTTCGGGTGGCACGTCCTCGGTGCCGCAATCAAGGCTGTCGACGCCACCTGTCCACACGTACTGGAAGACGACACCCGCCATCTCCAGAAAGACGACACCTGCATCACCCGCGTCAAGTTGGTAGTACTCGTATCCAACGTCGCGACGGGGCTTGACTCGAGGGTCTCCGCGAAGGTACCGGAGCAGGACAGTCTCAGCCTCCACACAAGCACGCGGGTTAAGTACGTGGATTGCGAAGATCATCTTTGAGTTATTCGGGTACTGAGAAAGTCGCTTACCAAAGGGCTTCGACGTCCTGCCCACCTTGACAACGATTTCATCCTTCTGAATGAACTTGTGCTCAACCAACGCGTACACGACATTGTTGTCATGTGCGCCATGATCGCTGTCGAGCTGCTCATATGCTATCCCAATGCGCGCGTTTACACCACTTCCACGAGACGATGAGTGGCGATGATCCGCCACCGTGTGTCATGAATGGACGGACGGACGGACGGACGGACGGACGGACGGACGGACGGACGGTGTGGATGCGACAGTTTTCCACAGTTTTGCGTGTGATGATTGATGCATTGACAGGTTTCTGCAGCTCAATTCCCCTACCCCACTCCGTGGGGCCCGCGATTCCCCTATCGACCTCTGCTTGACATGTGATCACCGTTTGCGATTACTTTACCGGGTCTTCCTCATCCGGTAGTTCCCTTTTTTGGCAAAGTCTCATATAAGGAAATTGTGGGTGATTATTGTATTTTGGGCTTGTTGTTGCAAGCCCAAGTGTTACAGTGATGGTGTACGCGAGTCATCAAATGAATCCAATCCAATCCTCTGCCTTCAGAAACCAATAGAGTTGTCGTTAAAGCAGGATCAAAGTGGTCTTCATGTTTCATTTTAGTATTCCGTCGACTGTAGTATAAAACAACATGTCACTAACATGTCACAAGATAACACTAAACCCATCACAAATGGGGTCAGGATCCACCACCAGTCTTTCTACTATCAGTCCTTCTGGGCTCCGTTTGAGTCGTAGTCCTCCTGTGAACAAGCGTCCATCTTCTTCCGAGCATGAGGTCTTTTACTTGCACGAAAAGGTTGACCTCTCCAAAGTGGACTCCCTCTTGGACTCCCATGGCATGGTGGATCAATGACCGTGATAAGTGGAAACAAATCGCGAGCACGTGCATGGTCGCCCGTTCCTTGGGAGGCTACGTTCCGGTTTGTTATTATATGCACGAGTCCCAAGATGGATATGGTCGCATGAAAAGTCGTGCTGATGCGACCGGCGTGTCCGCTGTTCCTTATGTGAGGATGGGGCGGGAGGCCCGTGGTGTGCTCCCTGGCGATTTGTACTGGGATGTGGACATGGTCAATTGCCAACCGAGTTTCTTGTCACAAAAGTGCCAGCAATACAAGATCAAATCACCACTCTTGGATCGCTATGTCACTGATCGTGAAGCTGCTCTGAACGAGGTCATGGATGCATGCGGTGTCACTCGCGAAGACGCGAAGAATCTCTTCATCCGCCTCATTTTTTTGGGCAGCGTGGATGCTTGGACTACTGACTGTGGTCTAGAAGTTGATCTCAATCTTGTGCCCGTCTGGATCCACGCCCTCAAGAAAGAGCTCCGCGAGGTGGCAACCAATTTGATGGATTTGCCCATTTCAGAAGTTGAGATGATCGGCCAGATGGTTAAAAGCCGGTCCGCGTGTACTCCTGTCTCGTTTGGTTCTGAGCTCTCAAATTCCGGCGACCCTTTGGCCACTTTTATCGCCCTTTTCTTGCAGAGCATCAAACACGAATGTGTTTCAGCACTCGTGCACGAAGTGCATGGTCATCATTACAGTGTTGGCGGCATCATCTACGACGGCATCTTGGTGGACAAGTGTGGTTGCATGCCCATTCCTGATGATGACTTGCTTCTTCTCTTGGAAACTGGAGTGAGTCGACGCACCGGCTATACCATCAAACTCGCAGTCAAGCCTTTGTCACCCTCTCCGCATTGGACGACCCCCCCTCCCCTTCAAGATACCTCCAATAATGCAGAATATGAGGATTGGATGAACGGAGCTGAGCTGCTCAGCTATGATGAAGTCAAATGCAATTGGGAAAAGTCGGCGTTCAAGATCATCAACCAGGTCGTGTACGTGCGCATCGATGGGCAAGGTATCCGCCATGTCACATCTGAGAAGACTCTGCAAGAGGCGTTTCGTCACTTGGGATATGTCGACATTACGTTGCGCGACTCTGGGAGCGTTTCGGTAAGCCGGACACAACCATTCATTCCGAGGTGGATCAAAGACACATCTATCCGCAAGTATGATGACATGAAGCTTATGCCGCCCCCTATCGAGGTTGGAGGCAATGTCTACAATATTTGGAACGGTTTCGAAGTCGAACGCGATGTGTCGTCACATGATGATTCAGTCATGGCCGACCATCCCTCGGTCGAGGTCTTCATCGATTTCCTTCACACGTTGTGTGGCAATAACCAGGAGTGCACGGATTACATCCTGAACTGGATCGCGCAAATCTTCCAACAACCTGCTCAGAAGACCGGGGTGGTAATCTTACTCAAGGGCGAGGAGGGTGTCGGCAAGAATCGTGCCACCGACCTTTTGAGGGCGATGGTGGGCGCCGACAAGTTCCTGCAAACTGCAACACCGGCCAACACGCTCTATGGTCGCTTCAATCGCCAACGTGAGGGGCGTTTCCTCATCGTCGTCAATGAGTCCAATGGACATGACAACTTTGCAGCCAACGATGTCATCAAGGACATGATCACATGTGATCAGTTTGAATGCGAGTCCAAAGGAGTCAATGCATACACCATGCAGTGTTTTTCTCGCTTCATCTTCACCACCAACAACGACAACTGCCTCCGAGTGAATCCTGATAACCGAAGGTATGTCATTATCGAGACATCGTCTGTGATGAAGGGTAACACTGAGTACTTCAACCACCTTTCGAGGCTGATCGACGATGCAGAGTCCAGAGTCGCGTTTTACAAGTTCTTGATGGCAAGGGACATCAAGGGCGTCGAATGGATCCGGTCTAGGCCTGCAACCACCTACATGTCGCAAATGGTCTCCATGAATTTTCCGTACGAGCACCAATTCATCTTGCACATGATCCAGGGTCTGAGCGTCGAGCATAACAACGTGGTCGACAGTATCATCGATTATTCTCCCTCTTTGAGCATCAAGGCGGAGACCTTGTTCGACAAGTTCAATGACTGGCTATCCACGATCCGTGCTTCTGATAAGCATGAAACCAACTTGATCAAGTTTGGTCTCAAGGTGTCCAAGCTCGTGCGTGATGATACAAAGAACCTGGGCTTGAGGGGCATCTCCAAGAATCGCACCAACACTGGGGCTGTTTACTATTTCTGTATTAAGGATGTCCTCGATGCCATGCGTGAGAAGATGTGGTTTGATTGATGAATGCTTCTGTTTGTCGGTGCCCTCGATGACTTGCTTGTGCAATGCCATGTGCCTCGTACACCAGTCCTCTCGTCAAGCACACGCCTTCTGCCAACGAAAGTCCGTTGTGGGTTCGTTGGTCGCCACTCAACTCGTAATGAGAGCCCCCTTAATTGTTATAAGGTTCAGCAGCTGATATTACCGTAAACCATATAGGTAGTGATTAGATTACAAGTTATGTATAGTTATATATATATTGTATGTAAAATGAAGTAGATATATATCGGTATAATTACATTATATAGGGAGGGTTCCAAGTACCCATCACATGTCAACTCTACACATTGTACCTCAGCTCCGGCAATCAATGTAATGTTTTCTACGACCTACGCCTTCTGCCAACGAAAGTCCGTTGTGGGTTTGTTGGTCGCCACTCAACTCGTAATGAGAGCCCCCTTAATTGTTATAAGGTTCAGCAGCTGATATTACCGTAAACCATATAGGTAGTGATTAGATTACAAGTTATGTATAGTTATATATATATTGTATGTAAAATGAAGTAGATATATATCGGTATAATTACATTATATAGGGAGGGTTCCAAGTACCCATCACCTGTCAACTCTACACATTGTACCTCAGCTCCGGCAATCAATGTAATGTTTTCTACGACCTACGCCTTCTGCCAACGAAAGTCCGTTGTGGGTTCGTTGGTCGCCACTCAACTCGTAATGAGAGCCCCCTTAATTGTTATAAGGTTCAGCAGCTGATATTACCGTAAACCATATAGGTAGTGATTAGATTACAAGTTATGTATAGTTATATATATATTGTATGTAAAATGAAGTAGATATATATCGGTATAATTACATTATATAGGGAGGGTTCCAAGTACCCATCACATGTCAACTCTACACATTGTACCTCAGCTCCGGCAATCAATGTAATGTATTTTTTCTCTCCTCTCAGACAGACAGACAGACCCGACCCCCACTCACTCAGGTGCATGATGATGGAACACCCCTGTCCTCCCCCCCAAACGCTGGTGAGCAAAACAGACCCGCGCGGCACGTGTGTCAGCAGCGCACACCCACGCGCACCCAAGCCCATCAACAGATGATGTGATGGTCCTGTTTTGATAGGTCAAGCTGGATCACAGGGGGGTTTTGTATATGACTGAATCATAATATATACCGTCTTTTGTTTTTGTTTACAGAACAAAATGAGCCCTTGTATTCCATCCTACCAAGTTAATTAAGTTAACTAAGTTAACTAAGTTAGTCAATTTCCTGGCTGCGGATATCTTGACTGAAGACGCGTCCACCGCGATCCACAGCTGTCACGATCATACGACGAATTGTCACAGATCCAAGTGTTGTTCCGTCTTTCATGTCAATGTTGATGAGATGCGGTAGCCAGGACGAAAGTCTACTCGCGCACATAGTGGCCTGATGTATGGCTTTCAACACCTTGGCATTTCCAGTTTTGGCAGGGGCTTTGAGGATTTTCGTCTCCACCACGAAAAGCGTGTTGATAGCATGTGAGAATACAAGGGCGTCCCCGTTGGCGCGCTTGAAGCATCCGTCATCGAAGACGTACTCCACAGCGACGAGGAACAAACGTGACGATGGGGATGTGTGGTGTTTTTGTTTAATTAGGTGGTGCAATGCGTTATACTCCAAGACGCGTGGATCGCCGGAAGTAGCCGAGGACGTCCGCAGTGCATTGAGACGGCTGACATTCCGGCAGTGGAGGCAATCAAGAAACTTGGATGTGTCGAGACTGTCCATGTCCAGCGCCCTTCCTAGTTGGCGGACTGGCTTTGAAATGGGCTGACAAGGTTGTGTCGGCATCGCGTCGATGAAGACTCTTTTCTTCGCGCATACGTGGATGTGGCAATGACTCCAATCTCAAAAGAAGGCTTTACATATCCGTCTGCGTGGCGTGTGGAAAGAGAGAGAGAGAGAGAGAGAAAGAGAGAGAGGGATATATATTCGCGTGTGTATGTATTTTGCGTTATTTGTAGATGGAAGAAAAGAAAGAGGAGGGTGGTGTGCGAATGACGCGCTAGAGAAGAGGATGATGAGGAGAAGAAAAGAAAAATATGCAGTCTCGGGGCGAGGAGGTCCTTTTATGATGCCCGGCGATCGTACCTCCAGCAATACACAAGGATTGGGCATGCCTGTGTACGCAAAGCGCCGGTCCCTTTAATCTGAGTGATTGAGTGATGTACGATGAAGATGAGTCGTTTACATGTGTTCCGCCGTTTGCGTGTGTCAATGAGGGTCCTGCGTGTGCCATTCGACCGTGTTCCGCCGTTTGCGTGTGTCCTCCTATACATTCGACAGTGTTCCGCATCTTGTGTCCAACGATACATTCGACAGTGTTCCGCATCTTGTGTGTGTAAATGAGGGTCCTGCGTGTGCCATTCGGTGTCCGATACATTCGACAGTGTTCCGCATCTTGTGTCCTCCGATACATTCGACAGTGTTCCGCATCTTGTGTACTCCGATACATTCGACAGTGTTCCGCATCTTGTGTACTCCGATACATTCGACATTGTTCCGCCGTTTGCGTGTGTACTCAGATGGACAAGTCAGATCCTAGGACACGTGTTTCCGCGAGTCCGCAGCTGAATTCCCCTGCCCCGCGATTCCTCTTTCATGCTCCCGAAATAGTTTGTTAAGCAGACATCTGCTTGAGACGACACGTGTCCCCATGCGCTCATGAAAGAGGAATCGCGGAATCGAGGAATGACTCCTGAATGTTGGGGAAGGGGATTCCGTATTGTTTGCAAAGATCCTCATTGAGTCGCCTGTCATGATCGTTCAGGGAATTCCATTGCTCGGCAGTCATGCTTGACAGTTCGTACCTCAGTTGCTTCTCAAGTGCTTCTGCGCGCTCAGTCTCAATCTTCAGTCTAGCAACATATGCATTATTTCGAGCGCGCTCAGTCTCAAGCTCAATCTCCAGGCTATTCACTCGAGAAGCATCTGCCTTCTTTAGAGAGTGCTCAGTCTCAGTCTCAAGCTCAGTCTCAAGCTCAAGCTTCAGTCGAGCAGCATCTGCCTTATTTCGATCGCGCTCAGTCTCAAGCTCAATCTTCAGTCGAGCTATGTAAATAAAAGCGAAGGTAGCGATGCAGATATGTATTAGTAGAGAAAAACACTTGTCAATCATATATAGCAAGATAGCGTTTCAACTTCCAATTACGTAACATTACATTACATACAGTAGTACCCTTTTACATATATAGAATTTTTGGCCTGAATTTTTTTTCTCATCTCCCCATTCCTTGGTGGATTGGTGTCGTCTGCTTTTTTATAATCGAGGGCGGCATGCGTCACAGAAGACTGGGGGCATGCGTCACAGAAGACTGGGGGCAAAGTGGCACAGGGGCGCAGGCGCAAAGGCGAGCATGCAGGCAGATGCGACGAGTATGGGAAGTAGTACCCTTTTACATAAAGTGGTAATAATATACAGGGAAATAATATATAAGGAGTTTTTGGCATCTACGTCTGGGGTTGTAGCTCAATGGTAGAGCGTAAGGTGAGGGCAATTTTCTTCTTTTCCCGTCAATCTCATGATGCCCGATACCAACAGACCCGGGTTCGATTCTCGGCAACTCCACAGTTTTGCCAAAGTTCCACCTTAAATGGGTCTTCCTCCTCCAATTCTTAGTAAATTTCCTGGCTGTGGATATCTTGACAGAAGACGCGTCCACCGCGATTCACAGCTGTCACGATCATACGAGAAATTGTCACACATCCAAGTGAGGTTCCGTCTTTCAGGTCCATGTTTATGAGATGCGGTAGCCAGGACAAAAGTCTAGTCGCGCATATAGTGGCCTGCTGTATGGCTTTCAACACCTTGTCATGTCCATACTGGGCAGGGGGGGCTTTGAGGATTTTCGCCTCCACAACGAAAAGGGTGTTGATAGCATGTGAGAATACAAGGGCGCCCCCGTTGGCGATCTTGCAGCAGCCGTCATCGAAGAAGTACTCCACAGCGACGAGGAACAAACGTGACGGTGGGGATGTGAGGTGTCTTTGTTTAATAAGGTGAAGCAATGCGTTATACTTCAAGATGCGTGGATCACCGGAAACAGCCGATGACGCCCGCAGTGCATGGAGACGGCTGACATTCTGGCAGTGGAGGCGATTAAGAAACTTGGTTGTGCCGAGACTGTCCATGTCCAGCGACAACGCCTTTCCTAGTTTGCGGACTGGCTTTGAAATGGGCTGACAAGGCGGGATATATATATCGGTCGGCATCGCGTCGATGAATACTCTTTTTCTTCGCGCAATCGCGCAATGGTTTTTATAAGGTCATAGATATGGTATGGATTTTGCGTTGTTTACACTCGAACCACGTGTGTAAACAAGTCATATCCGACACATGTCCCCATGCGCCTCGAACCACGTGGGTAAACAAGTCATATCCGACACATGTCCCCATGCGCCTCGAAAAATACGAACCCTACTTGACGCACCCAGGCCAAGCCACACCCAGCCATGTCAATCTTAACCAAGTACCAAAGTACTCCAATTCTTCGCTCACGAACTCAGTGTGTTAGGGAGTATCCAGCGAAATCCGAAAGCTAATTCCGAGGGTGAACTCAGTGTGTTAGGGAGCATCCAGCGAACTCCGAAAGCTAATTCCGAGGGTGAGTTCAATAGTAGCAGTCATCGAGATCTAGTCATGGTTACTTTCATTGCTGCTAGTATTTGCGAGGCTTGCTAGCTCTATGGCTCCACCTGCGAAAGCATTATCCAGTCATGGTTACTTTCATTGCTGCTAGTATTTGCGAAGTTCGCGTTTGGATTGCGCTGGCTTGCTAGCTCTATGGCTCCACCTGCGAAAGCATTATCCAGTCATGGTTACTTTCATTGCTGCTAGTATTTGCGAAGTTCGCGTTTGGATTGCGCTGGCTTGCTAGCTCTATGGCTCCACCTGCGAAAGCATTATCCAGTTATTGATTGCGAAGATTGTGCTGGCTGCGAAAGCATGAGCTGACCAACCATCCACCCATGTTCGCAGGCACTGAAGATGGCTATGAAGAAGAAAGGGTCTATCAAGATTCAGCTCCGAACTGCAATGTGTATGGATTTCGAGTATGTAGGAAGTTTGCCGTACATAAAGCATGGCAACTTTTGCATCATCGACGAGGATGGTGGCGAGGATGTCGACAGAGAAGGGGGTCGACTGCGAGATTTGAAGCACTCGTCATCTCCAGATTTTCGTGTCCTAATTATGGAGATGTTTGGTATGCCTCTCCCTTTGCTGGTGAATTGCAGGGATTGCCCTGCAAATGCAGTTTTGTCAGTCGATCACTCGACTACATTCGGAGCCTGTAACTGTGGTGTATGCCCACTTAGCATGGCGGCGGGTGGGGCTGGAGATGGAGGTCGATGAGGTTGGGGATGGAGATGGAGATCTATTGATTGAGAGCTATTGTAACCAGTTGCATCCGCCCACTCTTCTCCTTGTCCCACTCCTTGTCCCGCTCATTGTCCCTGTGACACTCCAGGGAGTGTTTTTTTGAATTTGTATGAGTCGTTCAGGAGGCTCTAAATTCTGAAATTAAAAATCCTCCGGGAGGAAGGAACGCCCATTACATGCATAATCGTCCGCACTGCGTGTAGACCGTGGGCGAGCAGGGAGTAGTGGGACACCTTGTATTTCACTACTATTTTGCTTAATGGGTTTAAGTAAATCAGGCCAAAAAACATAAGGCGATGATAATTCTAAAAGAAAAACTAAGATGAACGCTTGTCGCTTGGTTATTCAGGCATCCACTCACCCAGTGTCTGATATAGATAGAGTTGTTTCGCGTCAAGACTGCTACATACATGTCGATCTGAACAGGGAGATATGTGAAGACTTCAACGAAATAAAAGTTGATTTACCTTACATGCAAACAACTAGAGAACCAGGGAGATTGCTGGTGTTCAAAGAAAATGATTTCTTGCATGCAATTAATAACATGAGTCAAACGTCTCCACATAGTATCGAAAAAGCCCTCCGATTTGCTAACATATTCGGACTACATTCAACTGAGCTGCACTTTCTTAGAATTTGCAGTAAACATAAACTGCACTTGAACAAGTATCTATTTACCGATTAATAAGCAAATATGAAATGAAGGAAAAACCACAGGGCCTTTGTAGAATTCGGCGGCTGAATGCCACTCGACGAAATACTAAAATGAAACCGCTAAAATGAAATCCCTCTGCACCGCTACACGGTGCCCGCGCTCCTCCCTTCATAAATTCACTAGGGTTGTCAAGCAGAAGCCTGTTTGCTACACACGACTTTCTCTTGAGTAGTTATAATTTAATTCTGCGATTTTTTTAACGACTTTTTAGGGGGGGGGGGGGAACTAACCTTTTGTTTCCAAAATAGGGGGCCTGAGCATCTTCCTCATCTGGTGATACCAGGAGGCAAAGTAGTACCATTCCCTATTAATCCAATTATCATGTACAACTCCATGACGCAATGGATCAACCCCATGCCTGCCTTCCAATCCCTCCCTGCACAAGAGCGGCATGGCCACTTGGTTGAAGGACTTGCAGGGCAGTCTGAAGCACCGATTTCTCCGTTGAGTTGATGACCCACCTGTGTGCAATCACAATCACAAGCGTCGTGTGTTATACTAATGATGTTGTCTAGGTTGTTAAAATGGCTATAGAGACAACAAAGCAAATCATACCGGTTGTTGTTTCTCAGCAGGGCTACGGCAGCTTCAACAGCCGCATGCGCCACCCGCACTGCCTCATCAGCTCGCTCAGCAGTTTGGACAAGTGCAGCCAATGCAGCATTCTTGTGTGTCCCTCCGTAAGCGATGATGATGCCTAGCTGAGCTGGTGATGTATTAGTGAAGTCCATGCTTATCATCTGTGTGCATGAAAAAATGAAAGCAGTTCTGACAAACAAGATACTGTTCCGCCGACCGTAGGCTTTAAGTAATACCGCGTGTGGCCATGTTTATTTTTCACAAGTATAAAAAATCAAGACTATGCCTGGTATATTGCTTTGCGCACCCTATATCTTCTGTGTAAAACAGAAACAATGGATAACTTCAAGAAGTTGGAGACAAGCATGCACGTGTGTTTCACAGTTTCAGGCAGTACGTGGGATGACAGGAGCAACAAGTTTATTTTAAATGGAACGGTGGTATTCGATAATGAGGATGACGCCAAGAAATGTTTAGAAATACTCGACCTGTACAAAGAGACATTCTACTTCAGGCGTACATCGAACGTGATGAATAAGACTATGTTCACGTTTGACGGCACAACAATCCACCTATTATCTGGTGCCAAAATTGAGTACGACCAGAATGCTGCTCGATTGAAGAAGATTGTAGAGATAGAAAAGACGTACACGGCAAACACGTGGGAATACATGGACGATTACGTAAGGCTATTCGGGTATCGTCCGCTCAGGAAAAGGGCATTCTGGAGCTGCTTGCTGTTATGTTTTTCGTGCAGTTGTATATTCTGTATCGATCCATGCTATTACGAAGCTAAATATCCTCGCACGTAGGTGAGCTCATGCACCCCCCAACGTTTTCCCCAAAGCAACGATCTGCAACAACTAGGGTTGTCAAGCAGAAGCCTGCTTGATACACACGGCTTTCTTTTGAGTAAATGCGGTTGCGTAAGACCCTGCCTCAACAATCACCGGCACATCCCTTTCGGGGAATATCGCATCGCTTCGATATTGCGTCCCATGCTTTGGTCGCCTTGCCATATTTCACGCCTTCATTCGAGCAATGGACGGCACCGCATCGCGCGGTGCTTGCGTGTTTATCGAACGAGCTCACGGCGGTTTTGGAATTATTGGTCAGCCTCGCCATGAGTTCATAACGACTATGACATTTGCTCTCGATACAAGATTTGAGGGGCTTTGAAGTTTTCTCAATGACTTCACCTGCAGCCCAGAGTTTATCGTTGCATTTTGTTACTTTTCTGCACTTCGATGCTTTCATGCGGAGCGCGCCTGCCCACTCTATCCATTCATCAAGCGTCCGTTCTTTTTTGTCAGAGGCCTCATGCTTCATAAACGCGACGAACTCTTCGGACGTGTACGAGTCGTCCTTCTTTCCGCGTGGACGGGGACCTGTGTAGCACACGACATCAGATCGACTCTTCGTTTCTTTTTTCGCTTGAGGTAGTTTTGCCACTCGTGGCATTCAATGAATGAAAGTGTATATATTTTAAATATAAAAATAAAATTATCTAAGACTTGTTGGTTGCGGTGTAACCCGTTTTACCCGACAATACGCGATAATTATTTTTTTATATTTGAATTACTACACAGAATAATCATGTCTTCACAACCTTGCACCGGGCCATTAAAGAACATTTACTACGTTTTTGAATGCCAAAGCACCGGGTACAGAACTCGGGACTTTTCAAAAGTCATCCTTAATGAAAAAGGCCGGGAGTTGGGTGCTAGGCAAAAGATTCACATTTTTCAAGTTTCGTGTAAGTCGAAGAAAGAAGTCGATGTCTTCGTCGCAGAAGTCATTCGGGACAGGAATTCCCGCGCTTCCCCCTTAATAAAACCAAAAGGGGTGTCCAAGCAGAATCCTGCTTGATACCAGCATCTGAATTCCACTGCTACGCTATCCCCCCTTCATAAAACCAATAGGGTATATGTCAAGCAGAAGCCTGCTTGAGACATACCTTTTGTTTTCAAAATGGTCATTGGTACTCTTCCTCATCCGGTAGGAAAGTAGTGCCATTTAGTTTATGTAATAACTGGGTGTATTATTCCCTTTTGTTGTTAAGATGGGTCTTTTGAATTTGTATACGGAACAGCCAAGCCGCAGCTGGGTTGTTGCTTGCTTTATGGTGCCACATGGGATCAGTCATTGAGTCAGCAGCTCAATTCCACTGCCCCGCTCCGCGGGACCCGCGACCCCCCTTCAGAATTCCCATAGTGTTGTCAAGCAGAAGCCTGCTTGAGACCATACGGTTTCTTTGGAGGACCGGACCATAGTGAATGAGGTTGCAAAAGACGCGACACAATGCGGCTTTAATCAATCGAAGACAAGTGTTTCGAGTGCGCCTCAAAAAACGAGTGTAAACAAAGCGAAGTAAGATCTGTAAACCTGTCACACAACACAAACACACGATGTTTTAGACTAAGGGCATTCAATAACACAACATCTGGCTCAATGCGCACCTCCTCAATGTCATCAAATGCATATGCTAAATGCCCATTCTGCACACAAAGTATGACAAATGGAATGTGTTTGTGAGGGACAACCTTAAATGCGTCTTGGACAGTATTGAACCCTGTAAGCACACACACTGTCGGCTGCGACAATACGGATTCCTCATTTTAAAATGCCATCTGTACCAGGTATCCTTATACCCAATCAATAAAAGTCCTGAATTAAAACCCCTGTCCTCCCCCCTGGCGGTGCAATGAGAAAAAACAAATGCAGGCCAAAATTTTGCTTGTGTTTGGCTGCGGCATGCGTGAGTGAGTGAGTGAGTGCCAACACTGAGATCTCCGACTAAAAAAATGTACAGAATGTATATATACAACCAACGATCGATGAACAAGAAGAAGACGAACACGCACGTATCCGCTGTATGCAATGATGGTGTCAAACGCGTTCTATATAATGGCGATGACGGCTCAGTCTTCATTAAAAGGAAGGGTAATGACGGTCGCATGATGTTCGTTCCGTTCACCAAACCAAAAAATGTAAAAAATCAGAATGGAGGTGGTTGGGGTATGTGCAGAAATGGATCATGTAATGCCAATGCCCCACAAGGTCATTACACAAATGCCACATCCAATGCCAGATCCAATGCAAATGCAAAGCTCAGTAAAGAAATTGATGATTTCGGTCGGGCCCACAAAAAAGAAATGGATGATTTCGATCGGGACCTACAATTACAATTGCCCCAAATTCCCTACAGAAGTGGCCCACAAGGTGTACACAATTATGATGATTTCGGTCGGGTCATCAAGGTCGGCCGGCCTAATGTCACACATGAACGACGGACTAAACAAGAAGAATTAGAAGATCTTCGGTTTGCAACTTGGGGTAAAAAAAACAATCACAGGAAATGAACAAAAAAGAGTAAAAACATTGTCTAAAAAAGATCCCTACTATTAGAAATCCTAATCGATAATCGAATATCCGACACGTGTGTTCCTCGCGCCATCGAAATACGAGTGTACTCTCTTCTTCAAACACCAGTTTCAAGTTTACAAAGTTAGATTCTCAACATATATTATCTCACATAATTTCAGACAAACATGGCAGCTCGGGAAGATCCCCTTGCCGACATCCTCACATCGGCAATCGCCCACATCAAGCGAATGCTTCCAGATTGGTCACCACCAGACCTCGGGCACCCATATGCTACCCTGACGCCGTACAAGAGCGGCTATGCTATGCTCGGCAATCTTAAGCCTGGCGCCCAGATCATGGTCAAAGACGCATCCGGTTACAGGCACCATGGCATCTTTGTCGGGCAGCAAGTTGTGGCACCAGGGGATATCGAAGTCCCGACAGTCGTTGATGTGTGGGGAATTTCGAAGGAGCAGGCCAACGTCTCCTTGCGATCCTACGAAGACTTCGTTGCCAACGGCTCTATCTTTGCGGAGGCTTTGTACCCCGAAGGGGCTGCTCTGGATCAGACCCTCTCGGCAAGCCTTGCCCTCGCTCTGGTCAAAGATGCTGAGCAAACCCCATTTGTCTACAACGCCGCATTCAACAACTGCGAGCACTTTGCAACGACGTGTCGCTGCCTAAGGTGTGCATGGAATTTATCCGATGCAAGGGCATGCCATCTCATCATTGACGCACAGTTTGCTGAACTGAATACATTCCCTGTATCACATCTGCCTCCCCGCGGTTTTGTAGGTATCTGAATGTTTTTTCTATTTTGCCAGTCGTGTTCATAAAGTATTTGTGCACCATGTAGGAGGGAGTCGCACCAAATTACAGCAATATTTGAAGCACTGGATCAAGCTTTCTACGACATGGGCATCACCACCAGCAACACATCTGGTCTCACAATTGGAATTGCCGCATCTGCGACCCTCTCTATTGGCAGCATCGGGGCTGCAAAAAAGTGGATTCGTGACCTGAAGGACAACAGTCCCAAATAGAAAGGTTGGAACTGAGTGAGTGAGTCAGCAGCTCAATTCCACTGCCCCACTCCGTGGGGGCCGCTGTTTCCCCTTCACAATCAAAATACATTTGTCGAGCAGAAGTCTGTTTGAGACCACGTGGTTTTCAGGACCCCTTTAATCTGAGTGAGTGAGTCAGCAGCTCAATTCCACTGCCCGCGATTTCCCTTTCATAAATCCAACAGAGTTGTCAACCAGAAGTCTGCTTGAGAACGCAGGGCCTTCAGGAATCCGTTGAATATGTTGGCGGCACCACACGTATTCACTGTGCGAGTCAGCAACTGAATCCCTCTGCACCGCTACACGGTGCCTTCGCCCTCCCTTCAGAAATTCACTAGGGTTGTCAAGCAGAAGCCTGCTTGATACACACGGCTTTCTTTTGAGTACCGGAACCACAGTGAATGCGGTTGCGTAAGACTCAATGCGGCTTTAATCGACGACAAGTGTTTCGTGTGCGCTTCGAAAAACGAGTGTAAACCACGCAAAATCCATACAGATTACAGCCATACAAACTCGAATCTCTCTCTGTCGAACTGCGACTCATTCAATGCGCGCTAACAAACCAGAATTCGCCCCCGTACAGACAGTTTTAGGATAGATCCGAATTAGATTTGTGTTAGATGTACATCGGATTTGTGTTAGATACGCGTCGGTATCACACCGTGCGCGACACCCGATGCGGTGAGATGACATTTTAGAAATTCAGGTCAAAAACCCCGGTGGAGCTTTCGACCCCATGGGCATGGGCAAGGGCGCCAACCTGGAGGAGATGAAGCTGAAGGAGATCAAGAACGGCCGGTGAGTTCCTCTACCAGCTCTGAACCAGGGTACTTCAAATGGCCAAATTGGCCAGCGCTTAAGCGCACTTGAAAACACAAAAACTGCGCTTCAAGGGCAGAGGGGGTAGTGCAAAAAGCGCAAAAACATTCTTGCTGCGTCCACAGGGGGTTGCAAAAAACTGCGCTTAAAGCGCAGAGGGGGTCAAAAAGTCAGCCCTCTGAAGTGCAAAAGCGCGCGCTTTGAATTACCCTGCCCTGAACATGTACAAGCTGGTTTCATCCACCAAGGATGATACAACTGAGCATTCACTTGTGTTGTCATGTCATTTTACACCGGGCCAGGAAAGGTTTGTGTGCCTTGTACCCACACCCTCTTGAGTGTTATGACCAAGGCTTAACCAAGCCTGTAGCGCACCCTCAGGCATGCATATTACTCCTTGCACATCATACCCAAGCCTGTAGCTGCAGTGCCTATAATGTCTGAGGGAGCTTCATGTGCTCCTGAAGCTCGCGGCGGATGCTAGATAATTTCTGTCCTTTTCATCCGTGCTGGGAGTAATGTTGTGCCCCGTCCGGATCCAGGGTCAATTCCATTTACATTTTGCAATGTGCACATCTTTTTATCCTGACGCTTTATCCCCCCCCCCCCTTTTATAAGAGGAGAGAAACATTTGACCTAGTCTGATCAACTGTCTCTCAGCACACACTTTTGGTTGATATGACACAACACAGCTAACTCAATGTTCCTCCCCCCTTGTTTGTAGCTTGGCTATGGTTGCCATGGTTGGCTTCTTCGCCCAGCACGCTGCCACTGCCAAGTCCCCCTTGGAGGCTCTGGGTGAGCACCTGGGCAACCCTTGGGGAGCCAACTTCGGCACCAACGGAATCTCTATCCCCTTCTAAATAGTTGGATTGTTTTCTGTGCACGATGTAAGGGAGAGTGTTTGTACAGTAGGCAGGGTTTCTCCCACAATTTTGGCCCTCGTCTAAAGAATATATTTGTAATTAGCCAGTAACCAAGCTCTGTGCAAGGATTGAATTTTCACTGGGTTCCCAGTCCGTGTAAGAACTTGGACTCCTTGAAGCCTCCTGAACGACCCATCTACCTTGGTGACCATGGCTTCAGTTTTTTTAATTTCAGAAATCTTCAGGCCAATTCGGTAGCCACAATTGGCGACCACAGGCTTATTCTGGGACGGTGCAGTAGCACCGTCTGTAGAGCGCTAAGCGCTCGGCGGGAACACCACGTGCGACCCAGGGCACAAATCACTGACCTGAGGGTCGCAGTCGTGGCGACGAAGGGCCCATTTCGCCCGAATTCCGCACACCTGACACAATATGAGACCGGTCGCACAAACAAAAGACACTGCTTGGCTTGCTATTGATGGCTTTTAAATATTGGATGCTTCGTCTACCAGCCAATCAGAGGCTGCACGCCGTTTGCTGCTAAGTCTATGTGTTTTGATACAGTCCAGGGGTAATAAGCCAAAGGGACTTCAGGGGTGCTGGGACGCACGCATGGTTCTTCATTGTTGGGTGCCAGACTACCGGAGTAAAAAATGTTTTGGCCCATAACTAAAAAAACTGATGGCTTACCAGGGTAAAAAGGACCCCAGGGGTTGCGTCCTGGGACGCACCATAATTTGGTAGGTTGCGTCCTGGGACGCACCCGATTCGGTAGGTTGCGTCCTGGGACGCAATCATATCTTTAGGCTGCGTCCTACTATCAACAGAACCCGTAGCCCACGGAAATGGAGTGGTGGTGGGCCAATCAACTGATGGGTGAGACGCAACCAACATCCTGAACCTGAGTCTAGGACGCAACGGACCCTCCCATGTTGCGTCAAATGACGCAAAACGCTGCGTCCTGCACTACCTTAGGGCTGACCCCCCCTTGAATATAATTAAGAGGCAAAAACTTGAAATTATATATGAATCCCGGATCTTAGACTATGGCCGCTCGAGGGTGCCCTCGCTCACAGACATAGCCTCAGACAGGGGATTTGTGTAGGTGGCAACATCCTCAACCTCTGCCCCCCCCACCCAATGACAGACGCACCTACGCTACCCAGTGACCCACCATACACCCGTGCCGGACCACTCGGTGGGACTCACCAGCCACAGATCCACCCATGTACGAGACGCCCCGGTACGCCCTACGAACGAACTTAACTAGCCCCCCCCACCCCCCCCCCCACACACAACCACCATGGCCCAGTCTAATGGTGGGGTCTATATGCTGGCCCTTGGTCATCGCACTAGCGTGTCGCAGAGTTGGGATTGTGGGAGGCTGGGGGGGTGTGTGTAAAAAGATAGAGAAAAAACGGAGGAGGGCGGAACCGCCCGCTGCCGCCCCCCCCCGGGCCCCCGCTGGCCGCGTAATATAACTTCAGGAAAGATGAGTATACAGGGTGAGATGGTACGGCTTTGGGCTGCGGCCTACGGTAAAACCCGCCCAATGGTGGTCAACCGTAAAAAGGGAAGCTTTACAAGAATGTAAACAACATACAAGCCGGGGGGAACCGTGACCACCTACAGGAACTGGGTCACGGTTTCTTGATATGACACTCATCGACAGTTACAGAGCGAGGAGACACCGGACAGATACGTGGTCAGAACCTTCGGTGAATGAACATAAGAATAGGAAGGCTGGAGTACCCAGGCATAATCGAATGATGAGGAAAAAGACTCCATTAAGCTGCGAGCGGCGCCATAGAGTCTCGGAAGCAGAAAGAGCTCAAAACATCGCCAGAATCATGCACAGGTTGGATGTTCCGTGCGCAAAATCGCCCAGCTGCCGTACGTAAATTTGAGCCTACATACGCCAAAGACTGGCCTTGCTAAATGGAGCCGACAGACTGGCGCAGTGTAGCAAAAGACGTGGCCTGTGACGTGAAGTGGGAGCCTATACGATACAAGACAGCAAAAGTACCGCTCGAGCCGTCGATGCCGGGTGTTTAATAACCCAAATGTCGGTATGTAGACGGTATTGGAAACACGACAGTTGTCTGGGACGATCCAAACTTGCAGGTACTAATGCTGAGGTAGAACAATCAAAAATCTAAGAATTCTTAATCAAAATAAACTGATCCAATTTCTTCATACATTCAAGGATAAAAAGAAGGTAGCTTCGCATGAACTATCCACTATCGGACTGCACTTCAGATAATGTCGAGGAATAATTTTGCTACAAAATTGGGAAATCAGGTTCTGATATTTTATTTGAATTCAGTTAGGCTTCATTAGTACATTCAAAACCACAAGCATGCATGTTTGGTCATCTTGACTAGTTACAGAATCATATACATGATGGTCATCTGACCGGTGATGGAATCACATATCGCATTGTGCACAAACTGTTGGCGGATGAGTTGGCGGAAGGGGTTCCGCCAAGTAGTATTCTATCCAAATAGGGAGCGCTGGCGGATGGGGCCGCCCCCACCATTTCCGCCGGGGACACTGCAATACAGTTCTGCATGTTGGTGGTGGAAACTGAGGGCCGGGAGACGAGGCAGGAGACCGGACAACCGACTTACTAAGACTGCGTGAAAGGTATCAGATAGGGGGTGACGGGGGCATTATTTAGTGGTCGGCGGTTGCTGTAATGAACGAGTCGTACGTTCGCAAATGGACTGGAGAAACATCTACGGAGACTCATCTATGACCCCAAATCAGAGGGTCCCAAGAGAGACGCGGGAAGTGTGACTTATCCTACGACTACGGGAACGGATGCTCTAACAGTCCCCATTTTGAGATGGGTTCTGGCTGAACAATTAATTCAAAAGAACCATAACTACAGCCACATAGGAGGGGGAAAAAACACGGCGATCCTCTTCTGAGTAAACATTACGGGTGTTTGGGGTAGGTGGCAGATAGGGGGGGGGGCCGAGCGATGCGCGATCCTCCAGGGTATATGCGTGTATGTGTGTGTGTGTGGTGGTGTGTGTCTGTGGGGGGGGGGATTACGTAATTTTGCCCCGGAGAAGCTACCTATTCCAGTGGACATCACCGGGCTCTAAATCGGAATGAGCTGCCTTGTACTGCCCCAGGACCTAGAAGTATCAAAAAGCGCACACTATACCTTACTTGCCGTCCGCCGTTCCGTCCCGGCCGTCCTCCGTCCGTCCGTCCTCCGAAGTTCGACCACCCAAGGATAAGCTCAGCTGAAGCCTGCTTCTGTTCTGCGCGTCAGCTAAACCCGTTTTAGTCGCTTTCGCTCGTCTTCCTTCGTCTTGAAGTCGGGAAAGGTTTCGAACTCACTTGTTAGGAGTGTTATCCGTCACCCGATACCCGCCCAGTAAACTGTGCTCCTGCTGCGGCGCATGCTGCTCATGCCTTCATCTCCTAGCTTTCGTATCGCCTCTCACCTCTCCGGATCATATTTTCTTTTCCTGGCCGATGCCGGACTGCCCTAACTACGGTCACATGTCGACGCGCAGCGTTCATGCACATGCTGCTGCTCCTCTTCACGGTCGTGGTGGCGGGCCTGTCACTGTTCCGATCCCTCTGCTATCTTGCCTACGTTTGTGAGTACACAAGTCCTTCGTGTATCGCGCGATCGTGCTCAGAGCAGAAAACTCGTCAGATAAACTCACCTTGAGTCCTTGACAAAGGGGCGACCCTGCCGTCAGCCGATGTGCAGTCACACATTCTGCGAATGGTTTGAATGGGGGTACCCGAGCCATGCTCTGAATCGTGACGAATCCATGGACCTGACAAACAATTTCTGTGCACGCGCACCTGATAAGGCCTCGTTTTTCACCCTCGTTCCCCCTGCCATGTAGCATGACAGGGCGAGATAGAAGTGCATATCGTTTCTATCGCTTTAACGATTCGTTTATCTCGATGATGTGAGGTAGAAATGGCCTTTGGGGTGCATCCTGCTCACACCTAACACCCGCGTGTGTGCAGGACCGGAAATAAAGTAACGTTCAATACACCAATCTGCGAGGAGTAGGATCTCTCGAAGTAATACTAGTAGCCCTACCACTCCATTCCTACTTGTTCGCTTATTGTGTCACAACTGATCCTGACACATGTACTACGCACTGGAAGAATGTGTGTGTGTGTGGATGTGGAGGTTGGTGGGGTGCTTGGTGGGAGGTCTGAGACAGTGTATTAGCATCCGATGTGCCCATTGCAAATAGTGTCCGACACCACCAGACTCCCCGCCCCCCCCAGCCCCCCCAACCCCCCCCCCCTCCCCCCCCCTCCCCTCGCCTCCCTCATGTCCTCCCTGCCACCTATGGCTCCCAGTATGTTTGCCCTGCCACGAGTAGTAGGGCATGTGTAGCTACACTAATACAATCACTAGAATACTCTATAACCCTTGGTGTCGTACGTTCCCAGTACTCACTGCATTGCTGTGCTTTCCTTCATTCATTCATTCGCACCCCTGTGGTAGTAAATCTGCGAACTCCTCAGGACCACCGTTTGTGCCTGCTATGAGCCGTATCCTAAATCAATAAGAATGAGAACCATCGCTAACTCGATGATTGATGCTATTGTCCAGATCCTTAATAATGAAATTGTAAATTTAAAATTTTAAAATTTCCACTGCTTCTTGGATGTTCAGGACTTTCCAATCACCTCCATCCTCCAGTTGGAACTCTAACTGTCGAAGATGTCCTGGTCAGCTCCTCCACCTCCTCCGCCCTCCTCCGACGGACCTGCTGGGGTCCTTGTTAGCCCCATCCAGGGGATGTCGGGCCCTTCACGTCAGTTAACGTGTGGATGGCCCAAGCCGAATTGTGCCGCGGCCGCCGGTATTCCACCATACAACGTACATTAAGCCAACATGTGCCTGTACAGGAGACCACCAGGTGCCCTTACGTCTTGATGGCCAAGCTGGCGGACGCACCCAGTGCCGCAGCAACAGCATGGCGTCTCCAGGATTCCCCCCCCAAGGGGGGAGGTTAATCAAATTATAGACATGCAGCTGCTTGTGGGATTATTATCCCTCCCTGGCGGCGGTGTATTACGCATGGCGGTTGACGACGTGCCTTCTTTCTTCCCGCCACCTGACGTGGCTGACCCATTTCCTCGTTGCACAGGTGTGGCAAAATGCATGAGATCTGCCATCAATGTGTGTGTGTGTGCTTCGTGTGTGTGTGTGGTGGGGGTGGTGGTGGCGTGTGAGGGTATTGTGTGTGTGTGGGTGGGTGGGGTGGGGGGGGGGGGGGGGGGTGGGGGGGGGGGGGGGGGGGGGGGGGGGGGGGTAGGGGGGGGGGGGGGGGGGGGGGGGGGGGGGGGGGGGGGGGTTGTCTTTTTGTTTGTTTCGCATGCGTATAGTTTTTTTGGGTTGGGTTTGGGGGTAGGTCCTTTTGTTTTGGTGTTGTTGGTCTTCCTGTTGTGTGTTTGCCTGTATTGTTTCTTGTGCGTTGCTGCCCTTTGTGGGGGTTTGTGCATAGCCTTGAGGGAGGTCCTAGACAAGCATGGCAGCCCTCGCTCCAATGATAGCCCCTAACCTAGTCCTTATTTGACCTGTTGACAAGGGGAACCCCTGCCCATGCGGCAGCCACAAGGACAAACTTTCTGCTCGCTGCCCGGCCCCGATGCATCAGCGGCCGCATAGAGGCATGGAAGCGGACCTTCTGGTGGGCATTCCGGGATCGGGCGTCGGCAATAACTTAATGCCACATGCAAAACCCCTTCAGAGCATGCGTTATGGTCACACAGCCTTTTGCGAGATGTGGCCGGGCCCGGCTGGAGCTTTAGGATAGCTGTCTATTTAGATGCTGAAAGTGGGCTAGGTCAGTTGCCTGAGGGCAAAAACACTACGGCTGATGTGTCCATGCGCTCACCTCCATGCCAGGGATTTTTGTTTTATAATGATTACATCGTAATAAGTTGGGTCTGTGACCCCACCCCGTGTTGTTGGCCCAAATTATCGTAAGAAACCTTTTATTGTTGACTAACAATCCGTAATAAGGACGCTGTCATCCTGGGATGAGGCAGAATACAAACGTAATAAGATTATACTCTTTCAGATTTTGAAACAAAAATATCACTGGTGCCTGCCTGCTGCGGCCACCTGCCTGCCCTGCTACGTGCACAGCGCACACATGCCTGACAAGCGCGGCCCATGGGGCCTACCTCCTTCCTGCCCATACAACTGCACGCCTGCCTGTACACCTGCCTAGTGCCTACCTGCCTTCTGCCCATACAACCTGCCACAGACCTGCCTGTAACAGCCTGCCGGCCTACCAGCCTTCCTGCCCATTAAACCTGCCTGCCGACCTGCCTAATGACCCCATACCCGGTGCCACCCTGCGTACCCCTCCTGCACACCTGCCTTGTACACCTTCTTGTCACCTGCTGCCTACCTGCCTCCTGCCAAACACCTGCACACCTGCCTGTACAGACCTGCCTGCCATGCCTTCCTGCCCAACACCTGCACCTGCCTGTCACCTGCCTGCCTCCTGCTTCCTACCCTTCCTGCCCATACACCTGCAAACCCATGGCGTACCCTGCTGCCCCGCCTCCCTGCCCTACACCTGCACACCTGCCGGTACCCCTGCCTGACACCTGCCTGCCCCCTTTGGGCCTTCCTGCCCATACACCTGCACCCGCCTTACACCTGCCGGCGACAATCTGGCCTGCCTGCCTTCCTGACCATAACAGCCTAACGTGTCTGGTTTCACCTGCTGCACCCTGCCTCCTTGCCTTCCTGCCCGTACACCGGCACACCTGGACCATCACAACCTGCACACCGGCCTGGAACCTGCCTGCCTACCTGCCTTCCTGCCCATATCACCCTGCACCGCTGCTGTAACCCTGCCTGCTCACCTGCCTGTACCCTCCTGCGTTACCTCCTTCCTGCCCAAACAGCCTGCACACCTGCCGGTACACTGCCTGCTATCTGCCTTCCTGCCCATACACCTTGCAAACCTGCCTGTACACCTGTGCCTGTCGTCTACCTGCCTTCCCTGACATACACCTGCAACCCACTCTAACCTGCCGGCCACGCCCGCCTTCCCTGCCCTACAATCGACACCTGCCCCTGCTGTACACTGCCTGCTGCGTACGACTTACACTACTGCACTTGCCTGACACCTGCCTGCACACCTGCCTGCCTGCCTCCTGCCCATAAACTGCACACATTGCTGTACAACCTGCTGCAGACCTGCCTGCTGCAGACCTGCCCTGCCTGCAGATCTGCCTGCCTGCAGACCTGCCCTTCCTCTCTGCCTTCCTGCCAATACAACCTGCTTACCTACCGTTCCTGCCTTCACACCGCCTGCCTGCCTCCTGCCCATGCACCTGCACACCTGCCTGTAAACCTCATGCTCACCTGAACTGTATAGCGCTTCCTCTGCCTGCCTCCTGCCCATACACCTGCCTGCCTGCTGCCTGACCATCACTGCATCACGTGCCTTACACCTGCCCCTGCAAACCTGCCGGCCCTGCCTTCCTCCTGCCCATACACCTGCACCATTTCCTGTACCCTCCTGCGGCGCCTGCCCGTCGCCTGCCCTCCTGCCCATACACCTGCCACTTGCCGTACCACCTGCCTTGCACCTACCTGCCTACCTTTCTTTCTGCCCATAAACACCAGTCCTCCTGCCTTCCTTTCCCGCACACATTGCACACTCCTTCCTGCCCATACACCTGCACACCCTGCCTGTACGCCTGCCTGCCTGCCTTCCTGCCATCACCCCTGCCTACCCTGCCTTCCTGCCCATAACACCTACACCCTGCCTGTACACGCTGCCTGCTACTTGCCTTCCTGCATACACCTGCCTGCCTACATGCCTAACTTGGTCCCTTCCTGCCCATGACACCTCACAGCCTGCCTGTACACCTGCCTCCTTCCTGCCCATACACCTGCCTGTTCCTGCCTGCCTGCTTGCCTTCCGCCCATGACCCTGCACACCTGGCCTGCGCCTACACACAACACCTGCCTGTAACAGCCTCCTGCCTATACCTGCCGTTCCTAGCCATACCCTCCTGCCACATGCCCCCATCCTGCCTGCCCATCACCTGCAACACCCCTGCCGATACCCATGCCTGCCTACCGTGGCCTTCCCCTGCCCCCAGGGGGAAACAGGCGCTCACGAGAACCTGTACCTGCCTGGTACTCACTTCCATGCCTATCTGCCTCCTGCCCTACACCTCAGGGGTAGGGGGGCACCTGCCTGTACAACACCTGGCTGCTTACCTGCCTTTCCTGCCCATACACCTCACACCTTCCTTTACATCCTGCCTGCCTACCTCTGCCTGCCTGCCCATACACCTGCACACCTGCCTGTCACCTGCCTGCCCGTACCTGCCGTCCATCCTGCCCATACCTTCCTAACCTGCCTTCCTGTCCTGCCTGCCTAACACCCGTGCCTTCCTGCCCATGAGGGGGGAGGCACCTGCCAACTGCTTCACACCTGCTTGCCGCCTACTGACGGCAACAACACCTTCACACTTGCCTGAACACCCGTGCCCTGCTAGATCTTGCCCTGCCTGCCTTCCTTCATAAACCTGCATCACGTGCCTGTACACCCATGCCTCTACAACCTGCCTCCTGCCTTCCTGCCTATACACCATTCACACTTGCCCTGTACAACCTGCCCTTCAGAACCTGCCTGCCTGCCTTCCCTGCCCACCCCTTCCTACCTGCCTGCCTGCCTGCACACCTGCACACCTGCCTCCCTGCCCATACACCTGCCTGTACACCTGCCTGCCGTACTGCCTCCGTCCCATACCCCTGCACACCTGCCTGTCCACCTGCCTACCTACCCCTGCCTTCCTGCCTACACCTACACACCATGCCTGGGTACTCCAAATGCAAATGCGCTACCTGCACTGTCCTGGAACCCATAGAGGAGGAACCTGCTCTCCCTACATGCCTACCTGCCGGCCTGGCCCATACCCTGCACACCTGCTGTAACACCTGCCTGCCTCACGTGCTTCACTGCCCATACACCGGCACACTGCCCTTTTACAAGGTGACAACCTTCCTGACACAAATATCTTGGTCGCCTATGGACCATGCCCATACATCTGCCACACCTGCCGGACACCTGCCTGCCGTACCTTCCCTTCCATCCTGCCCATACAAGGGTACAATCCTACCCTGGCCATATCCTGGGGGCCCTAAGCCGGCACACCTGCGGCGTGCCTGCCTACACACGCACAACTGCCTGCACACCGGCCTGCCATGTGCCTGGGGTACTGTCCAACAATACACCTTCACAACGTGCCTTACACCTGCCTGCAAGATCTGCCTGCTGCCTGCCTCTCCTGACCATAACCTACACACGTGCCTGTACACCGGCCTATACACCGCCTGCCTGCCTTCCTGCCCATACACCTGCACACTTGCTGTCAACCTGACCTGCAGAACCTGCCTGCTGCCTTCCTGCCCATTACCCTGCCTTCCTGCCGGCACACCCTGCCTGCCTGTTCCTGTTCTGACCATGCCCTCAAACAACTGCCTGTAACCTGCCTGCGTCACATGCCTGTACACCCTGCCTGCCGGCCTTCCGGCCCATCACCTGCCTGCCTGCCTTCCTACCATACACCTGCAGCAAGCTGCGGTGCAACACTGGCCGGGCACACCAGGACCTGCCTGCGGCAGAGGGGGACCTGCCTGCCGGCCATTCCGGCCCATCCAACCTGCACACCTGCCTGTACACCTGCCTGCGCCCCCACTCTCCTGCCTGCCGGCCTTCCTGCCATACACCTGCACACTCTGCCTGTCAGATCTGGCCTGCAGACCGTCCTGCCTGCCTGCCTGCCCATGATACACCTTCCTACCACCTCCTCCTGCCTTCACCAAGGCGGGCGTGCACACCTTCCTCCCTGCCAATGTGCGAGCCTGCACACCTGCCTGTACAACCTGCCTGCTCATCGCCTGCCTTTTACACCCTGCCTGCCTGCCTTCCCATGCCACAACAGTCCCTGGCTACCTGCCTTCCCTGCCCATACACAGGGAAGGGGGAGCACAACCTGCACACCAATTCCTGTAAAGCCGGCCTAGCCTTGCCTTCTCCCTGCCTACCTTCCCTTCCTGCCCATACACCTGCCAATACACCTGCCTGCCTACCTTGCGTGCAAATTATCACGGCACTTTGTAGTTTTCTGATAACATGTGAATGGAGTGAGGTGCAATCCACTCCCACGCTTCCGTCCTCACTGCATTGGAGGCTGTATCCACTCAGATGCTGGTGCGACGGAGCCTCCTGCGCACCCACCAAACAGATTCCAACGCAGTCGCCAACCTTGACACCAATCAAGATACTACTTGGGATGAATATGCCACACTTCATCACAGCGGTCGCCATCTGAATTTTTTTGGATGGCTTGTCAAAGCTGCCAAATTTGCTGTTGGATTTATTCCCAGCCCTATACGTGGTGTCATTTCTGCAGTCGTCTCCTTAGTAAAGGGCATCAGGAAAAGAGATTCAGTTGGAGAGGTAAGGGATTGATATGCAGTTGTATTACAGTGTTGCCTGGCAATGGTTAAATGGACAGAGACAAGTCCTATGTAGCGTCGCAAGCGACGCGGAAAATTGGCGGAGTGTGTTGGCAACGGAACAAAAGTTGGCAACGATGGAGCTGACCGAAGCGAGTTAGTAACGCGACTGTTGGCTGACGTGTCTGGTTTCAATTGTTTGGTCAAACGGACAAATGGGCAAACATGGGGGCTCCCGCCCCCTTGAGGAGGGGGCTCCGCCAAAAATAGACGGTTGATTTGGCCTGAAAAATCCCCCCCCCGTCCTACCCGTGTACTGTTATACCGTTGCCATTTATCTACAGGTCGATACGCTTGTTTTTGTAGTAGCAACCGCCCTGGCCTGGCCTATTTATGTTTTAGTGCTGTCACAGTCATTGCCTGCCTGTCGCAGGTCCCGGCCTGCTCTCACAGTCACTGCCTGCCTGTCACAGTTACTGCCTGTTACCGTCACAGTCACTGCCTGCCTGTCACAGTCACTGCCTGCTTGTTCACAGTCACTGCCTGCCTGTCCACAGTTATTGCGCTCCTTTCAACAGTACTGCTGCCTGTTCAGAGTTACTGCCTACCTGCCCGTCGCACTCACTGCCTGCCTGTCACAGTCACTGCCTGCCTGTCACAGTTACTGCCTGCCTGTCACAGTCACTGCCTGCATGTCACAGTCACTGCCTGCCTGTCACAGTCACTTCCTGCCTGTCACAGTCACTGCCTGCCTCTCAAGTCCCTGCCTCCTGTCACAGTCAACTGCCTGCTGTCACAGTCACGCCTGCCTGTCCCATCACTGCCTGCCGTCACAGTCACTGCCTGCCTGTCCCATCACTGCTGCTGTCACAGTCACTGCCTACCACCCGCCTGTCCCAGTCACTGCCTGCCTGTCACAGTTACTGCCTGCCTGTCACAGTCACTGCCTGCCTGTCACAGTCACTGCCTGCATGTCAGAGTTACTGCCTACCTGCCTGTCACAGTCACTGCCTGCCTGTCACAGTCACTGCCTGCCTGTCACAGTCACTGCCTGCCTGTCACAGTCACTGCCTGCCTGGTCGCAGTCACTGCTGCCGTCCACGCAGTGTCCCTCCTGTCCACATTCACTCTGCCTGCCTCTCCAGTCACTGCTGCCAGTCACGTCCTGCCCTGTTTAGTCACACTGCCTGTCACAATTTCACTGCCTGCCTACACAGTCACTGCCTGCCCTGTCACAGTCACTGCCTGCCTTTCACAGTCACTGCGTGCCAGTCACAGTTATTGCCTGCCTGTCACACTCACTGCCTGCTTTCAGCCTCAATCTCCTGCCTCTCACAGTCACTGCCTTCCTTCCAGTCACTTCCTGCCTGTCAGCAGTCCCACTGCCTTGCCTTCATGTAACTGCCTCCTGTCACCAGTCCTTGCCTGCCTGTCACAGTCACTGCCTGCCTGTCACAGTCTCCTGCCTGCCTTTCACAGTCACTGTCCTGCCTTTTCAGAGTTACTCTCTGCCAAAACCCCCTGTCAACACTCACGGCCTGCTGTCACAGTCCCCTGCCTGCCTTTCAAAGTTACTCTGCCGCCTGTCACATCACTGCCTTCCTGTCACAGTCATTGCCTGCCCCTGTCACAGTCACTCTGCCTGCCTTTCTCAGGTAACTGGCATCATTGAACGGAAGATTCATTGGAGAGGAGGGTATTGATTGCAGTTGTATTACAGTGTTGCCTGGCAATGGGTAATGGACAGATACCAAGGTCCTATGCAGCGTCGCAATTGCCCTCGGAAATTGGGCGGAGTGTGTTGCAAGGAACAAAAGTTGGCAACAGATGGAGCTGACGACCGCAGCGAGTTAGTAACGCGACTGTTGGCTGCCGTGTCTGGTTTCAATTGTTTGGTCAAACGGACAACTGGTCAACATGGGGCTCCCCGCCCCCTTGAGGAGGGGGCTCCGCCAAAATAGCACCGTTTGATGGGGCTGAAAAATCTCGTCTATACCCTTGGAAGCTGGGTGTTACCGTTGCATTCCTACAGATCGACGCTGTTTTGTAGTAGCCACCACCGCCTGGCCTGGCCTATTCTGTTGTGTGCCTGTCCACAGTCATTGCCTGCCTGTCCGCGTCACTGCCTGCCTCACAGTCACCTGCCTTCCTGGGTTGTGCACAGAACTGGGACCTGTGAAAAGTGCAACAAGGCAAACTCCTGCTCGTGGTCCCACAGTGTCGATCTGCCTGCACTGTGCCAAGTGTGCAAACTTCCTGCCATGTCACAGTTATTGCCTGCCTGTCACGTTTACTGCATGCCTGTCAGAGTTATTACTGCTACCTCCCGTCGCACTCACTGCCGCTGTCACAGTCACTGCCTGCCTGCACAGTTTACTGCCAGCCGGTCCACAGTCACTGCTGCATGTCACAGTCACTGCCCTCCTGTCAAAGTCCCACTACTCCTGCCTGTCACAGTCACTCTGCCTGCCTCGCACAGTCCCTGCCTGCCTGCCACAGTTCACCTTCGTGTGCTCTCGACGACCCCTCCTCCTGCCCCTGTTCTTCCCACCACCGGTAGTCGACTCTCCTGCCTGCCTGTCCACGTCACTGCCTGCCTGTCACAGTCACGCCTGCCTGTCCAGTCACTCTGCCTGCCTGTCACAGTACACTGCCTACCCGCTGTCACAGTCCACTGCCTGCCTGTCCACAGTTACCTGCCCTGCCCTGTCACAGTCACTGCCTCCTGTCCAGTCCACTGCCTGCATGTCAGAGTCCCTGCTCACCTCCTATCACATTCACGCCTGCCTGGTCACTTCCTGGCCTGCTGCACATTCCCTGCCTGCCTGTCACATTCACTGCCTGCCTGTCAAAGTCACTGCCTGCCTGTCACCGTTCTGCCTGTCTGTCACAGTTACGCCTGCCTGTTTTAGTACTGCCTGCCCCGTCACACAGTCACTGCCTGCCTGTCACAGTCACACAGCACTGCTGCCTGCCTTTAACAGTCACTGCCTGCCTGTCACCGTCACTGCCTGCCTGTCACTTACTGCCTGCCCTATCACAGTCACTGCCTGCCTTCCCAGTCAACTGCCTGCCTGTCACATTTACTGCCTGCCTGTCACAGTCAACGGCTGCCCGTCACAGTCACTGCCTGCCGTTCCAGTCACTGCCTGCCTTCACATTTACTTTTACTGCCAGCCTGTCACGTCACTGCCTGCCTGTCCAGTCACTGTCTGCCTGTCACAGTCCGGGCCCGAACTGTCCACAGTCACTGCGCTCCTGTCACGTCACTCCTTCCTTACACAGTCACTGCGCTGCCTGTCAAGTACTGCTACCCCCCGCCTGTCACAACACTGCCCTCCTGTCCGTCACTTCCTGCCTGTCACAGTTACGCCTGCTGTCACAGACACTGCCTGGCCTGTCCAGTCACTGCCTGGCCACTGCCTTCCTGTCACAGTCACTGCTGTAGTCCCCAGGTCACTGCCTGCCTGTTAGAGTACTACGCCTACCCGCCTGTCCCAATCCACTGTCCTGCCTGTCACAGGTTTTACTGCCTTCCTGTCACGGTCACTGTCTGCCTGCCTGTCTTAGTCACTGCCTGCCTGTCACAGTCACTGCCTGCGGTTACAATGCCTGCCTATTCATCACAGCCACTGCCCTGCCTGTCACGTCCACTGCCTGCCTGTTAACATTTAATGACGAGCCTATGGTCACAGTCCCTGCCTGCCATGCACAGTCACTGTCTGCCTGTCACAGTCATCTGCTGCCTTTCACAGTCACTCGCGCCTGACGTCCTATCGTCACTGCTAAGGCTCCGTCACAGGCCCCATGCCTTGCCCTGCTGTCACAGGGCCACTGCCGGAATGCCTGTCAACAGGTCCAACTGCCTGCCTGCTCACAAGCTACTCTACTCTGCCTGCCTGTCACAAGTCCCCTGCAATGCCCGTCACAGGTCACAGCTGCCTTTCACACTCAACTTCCTGACTGTCCAACTTTAGCTCGCCCTTAACTGGTCACACGTTACTGGTATGTCGCCTACCCCCCGCCTATCACACTCATGCCCCCTGGCACAATCTGGCCACTGGCCTGCCGGTTCACAGTCACTGCCTAGCCTGTTCATCAGTCATGCCAGCCTGTACACAGTTCTTGCCGCCTGTCACAGTCACTCACTGCCCTGCCTGTCACAGTTTCTCTGTCTGACTGCCTGTCTTTTGTTACTGCCTGTCCTGTCAAAGTTCCCACTCGCCCTGCCCTGTCACAGTTACTATGCCTACCCACCCGCCTGTCCATTTCACTGCCCGCCTGTCACAATTTCCCTTAGCTGCTGCCTGTCTCAGGTACTACTGCCTGCCTTGTCACGTCACTGCCTCCTGTTATAGTCACTGTCCTGCCCTATCACAGTCACCTGCTTCCTGTCAATATTAATGCCAGCGCCTGTCACAGTTGCATTGCCTGCTGTCCAGTTTCTTCTGCCTGCCGGTCACAGTCCACTGCCTCCTGTACGTTTACTACTCCTGCCTGTCACAGTTCACTCTCCACTGCACTGCCCTACGCCGCCTGTCACACTCAACTGCCTGCCTGTCACAGTCACTGCCCTCTGCCTGCCTGTCCATAGGTCAAGGCCATCCTGTCACATTATTGCCTGTCCTGTCACAGTCACTGCCCCTTGCCTGTCACAGTTTACTGCCTCCTGTCTTAGGTCACTTTCTGCCCTTCACATTCACTGTTCTGCCTGCTCACAGGTACTGCCACTCTTGTCACGGTCATCGCCCGGCCCTTCTTGGTCACTTTAAAACACCTTCCCCCCTTCCCTGTCACATCACGGTCCTGCCGTCGTCAAAGTCAATTGCCCTTACCTTCAAAGTAAAATGCCCAGCCTGTCCAAGTTCATTAGTTTACACGTGCCCTGTCACATGTGCATCGTTTTGCGTGCCTGTGCGTCTGTAGTCACAGGCCTGCCCTTCCACAGTATACTGCCCCTTCCTGTCACAGTCCTGCCCATTCGTGTCACGTCCACCAACCCTGTCTGCCTTTCGCATTCCACTGTATTGCCGTAACTGGTCCACAGTCATTGCCGTTGGTACCGGTCACATGTCTACTTCAGAACTGCCTGCCTTACCAGTCACTGGGCACGTTTCCTTGTCATCTCAGTTACTGCCTTACCCACCCGCCTGCTGTTCACACTCACTTGCCTACCTGTCACAGGTCACTGCCGTGTGCCTGTCCACAGTTTACTGCGCTTGCCGTGTAACAGTCACTGCCAAAGGAACGCCGTCCCCTAGTCATAGTCAATGCCACACTAGTACTACACAGTTATTGCCATTCCTGTCACAGTCATCTGCCTATGCCTGTCCACCAGTTTTTGTTTTGTTTTTTCCTGACTTGCCCTGTGCCTTGATTACTAATGCCCTACTCCTGTAAACAGTCCTTCGCCTGCACGTGTCCACACAGTTACTTTACTTCTGCCTCTGCCTTTCTTAGTCACCCTTCTGTATTCTTGGCCTGCCCGTCAACAAGGCCCGCTCTGCCTGTCCCCAACCGCCACTGCCTTGCCAGGTCTTGTCACTGCCTGCTGTCACAGTCACTGCACCATGCTGTTCAAAGTCAATGCCGCACTTCAAAGTAAAGCCTAGCCTGGTCACAGTTATTGCCTGCCGGATCACAGTAACTGCGTCCTGTTTAGGTCAAAGCCTGCCTGTCCAACATGTTATCTGCCTCCTCGTCACAGTAACTGCCTGGCCTGTCACCGTCCTGTCTGCCTGTCGGCAGTCACTGCCCGACGGTCAACAGTCTATGCCTGCCCTTCACAGTACACTGACCTGCCTTACACCAGGTCACACTGCCTGGCCTGTCACAGTTACTGCCTACAGCCGGTCACACTCACTCCTCCTGTTCACAGTCACTGCATGCCGGTCACAGTTATGCCTTGCCTGTCACAGTCACTGCCTCCCTGTGTATACAATTGTCCAGCCTGTCCCAGTTATTGTCGCCTGTCACAAGTCACGCTGCCTGTCACAGTTCGGACTGGCCTGTCTTTGTTATGCCTTGCACTGTAACAGTCACTCTGACTGCCTGTCACCAGTTACTGCCGCCTGTCTTTGAGTCAATTCTGCCCTCACGTCACTGCTTGCCTGTCACAGCCACGCCTGCCAGTCACCGTCATTGCCTGCCTTTTACAGTCACTGCTGCCTTTCCCAGTCACTGCCTGATGGCACAGTTATGCCTACCCGTCCGTCCACTCTACCATGCCGCTGTCACAGGTACTGCCTGCCTGTCACGGTCCTCGCCCGCCTGCTTAGTCACTTATGCCTGCCTGTCAACAGTCACTCCTGCTGTCGAATCAAATGCACTGCTAGGCATAGTCCAATGCCAGTACCAGTTACATTCCTGCCTTTGCTCACAGTCCATCTGCCTGTCCGTCACAGTCACTGCCTGCATGTCACACTCAGCCTCCTGTCACAGTCACTGTGTAGGCCTGTCACAGTCACTGCCGCCTGTCACAGTTTCTGCTGCCTGTCACAGTCACTGCTGCCGTCACAGTTCTGACTGCCTGGTCTAGTCACTGTCTGCCCGTAGACAGTCACTTGCCTGCCCTGTCGCGAGCCCATGCCTGCCGGTAACAGTCACTCCCCTGCCTGTCACAGTACTGACCGCCTGTCACAGTCACGCATGCCTGTCACAGTCACTTGCCTGCCTGTCACAGTCACTGCTGCCTCCTTTCACAGTCACTGCCTGACTGTAGCACATTACTGACCTACCCGCCTTTCACACTCCACTGTCTGCCTGTGTCAACAGGTATGCCTTCCTGTGCCACGGTCACTGCCTGCTGTCATTAGGTCAATGCCGCCTGTCACTATTCACTGCCTGCACTGTCATAGTCAATGCCAGCCTGTCACAAGTAGTTATTGACCTGGCCTGTCACATACACTGGCCTGCCTGTCACAGTTTCTGACGCTGTCTTTGTTATGCCTGTCGGTCGCAGTCACTGCCGCCTGTAAGTCAGGTTACTGCCCTCCGCCATGTCACATTAACTGCCACCCTGCACAGTCACTGCTGCCTGTACACAGTTACTGCCTGCTGTCACAGTAAACTGCCTGCCTGTCACAGTCCACGCCTGTCTTCACAGTCACTGCCTGCCTGTTAGAGTTCTGCCTACCGACCGGCATACAATCACTGTATGCCTGTCACAGGTACTGCCTGCGTACCGGTCACTGCCCTGACTGTTCTTTAGTCAAGCTGCCTGCCTGTCACAGTCAACTGCGTGCTGTCATAGGCAATACCCGATACCGTCACAGTATTGCCTGCCTATTGTCACAAGTTTCTGCCTGCCGGTCACAGTCCTGGCCCTGCATCATGTCACAGTTACTCCTGCCTCTAGTCACGGTCTGCTCCTCACAGTCACTGCCTTGACATGTCCAATGCCAATGCACTGCCTGTCACAGTGTCACTGCCTGCTACTGTCACCAGTCACTGCCGCAGTCACAGTCACTGCATGCCGCCCAAGTCATAGCTGCCTGTCATCAGGTCACTGCCTGCCTGTCCAGTTACACTGCCTGGACTGTCACAGTACTGCAAACCCGAACGTCACACTCACTGCCTGTCCATGTCACCGTCATGTAGTGCCCTGTTCAAGTCAATGCCAGACTGTCAAGGTATTGCTGCCTGTCCAGTCACTGCTTTGCCTGTCACAGTTACTGCCTGCTGTCTTAGTCACTTCTGCCTCGTCTAGCGTACACCTGCCGCCTGTCACACCACTTCCTGCCTGTCACAGTCACTGCCTGCCCTTTACAGTCTGTACTGCCTGACCTTTCACAGCACGGCCGGGACTGTCACAGTTATGTGTCCTAACCCGCCTGTCACACCTCACTGCCTGCCTGTTCTACAAGGTACTGCCGCTTGTCACGGTCATCGCCGGACTGTCTTAGTCACTGCCTGCATGTCACATCACTGCATGCCGGTTCACAGATATCTCCTTGCCTGTCATAGTCAATGCCAGCAGTCACAGTAACTGCATGAATGTTAAAAGTAACTGAAGGAATTAGCTGCTCCAATCTCGTTCTCACCAGATTGTAACGTACATGCTGCTCTTGCTCACAGTCACCGTTGACGCGTACATAGTCAATGCCAGCCTGGCCACAGTATTGCCTGCCTGTACAGTACTGCCTGCCTGACACAGGTCACTGCACCTGCTGTCATAAGTTTCTGCCTGCCTGTCACAGTTCACTGCTATGCGTGTCACAGTTTTAACATGCCTGCCTGATCTTAGTCACAACTGTCTGCCCAGTCACAATCACGCCGGCCGTCACAGCCACTGCCTGGCCTTGTCACAGGTCACTGCATGCCTGTCAAGCAGCTATCTGCCTGCCTGTCACAGTCACTGCATGCCTGTCACAGGTCAATGCCTGCCTGCTCTACAGCAGCGTGCCTTGCCTTCAAGTCACTGCATGACTGTCACATGTTAATGCCTACCCGCCCTGTCACACTACGTCTGCCTGTCCACAGGTTCTGATGCTGTCACGGTCATCGCCTTGCATGTCTTAGTCATCTGTCGAGCCTGTCACCAGTCAATTGCCTGACTGTCAAAGTCAATGCAAGCTGTCACAGTTATTGCCTGCCTGTCACAGCACTGCCTGGCCTTATTGTCACATTTCGGGTCGTGCGCCTGTCTTAGTTACTGCTGCCTTTCACAGTCACTGCCTGACTGTCACAGTTACTGCCTGCCTGTCACAGTCACTGCCTGCCTGTATTGGCTTGGCGTAATCAGAATATAAAAAAAACAAATTGCACCCCCTTGCCTGGGTGGTTTGCCTACATGGTTGCAACTTGTCAGGTTTTTGGCAGAGCCCCCTCCTCAAGGGGGGGAGGAGCCCCCAGGGTTACCCAATTTGTCCATCCTAACATCTGACCGAGGTGAAGCCTGACATCAGCCAATGCTCTCGTAACTAACTTGCTTCTGTTGCCACCTGTCCGCTCCGTTGTGAACACTCTCCCACCATTTTAAGCGTCGCTTGCGACGCTGTATATAAGTTGTCTGTTGAACTCAAGATGTTTGTGTGCTTGCCTCCACACCGTAGATTCTGGTGGATGCAGCTACAAGCTTTGTAGGGGGCCTTGCGGGGTATAGGAGCTTCCACCATACTCCGGGCCACTGGAAAGGTGGGCACTCGGATCAGCCAAGTAGGAAACAAAATCTACGACACATATGACCATATAGTGGTGTAGGTTCTTTGATTGGGGACGTGATTAAGGGGCATTGATAACAATAACAACGATGAATATGACAACTCGGGCCAGGACAACTCGGGCCAGGACAACTCGGGCCAGGACAACTCGGGCCAGGACAACTCAGGCCAGGACAACTCAGGCCAGGACTACCCAGGCCAGGACTCTCAGGGAAGTGGCAGTGATGATGGTGGAGATCCGCCCTTTGTTGATTCGGTCATGGTTGCGTTTTTGGGGTGGCAGCCATTGCGCTATGGGGTGCCAGGAATGCTCAGGTCTAATAGCGCCTCAAGCACATGTCTTCTGTTTCAAGCGATGGCGTTGAAGGCATCATGAGCAGCTTGATGGGTGTTGCCACTTATTTGGCGAAGATCGCTGAGCTGGAGCGAGAGTGCGACCTGCTGCCCAATGGCGAAACTGGAGATACACGCTATTCACAAGGTGGGTTTGCTTTGAAGGATTGGACAGAAGTCCCCCAGGGAGTTTTGTGTGTGTGTGTGTGTGTGTACAATCAATTTGTATTTTCTCCTTAGGAGGTGGTACTTTTCGCTCATGCTCATGGAGGGTTTTGTCAGAATCATGTGCCCCTAAGGTTGGTGTCATCATAACTGCTCTGAGCCGTGCCCCCCCCCCCCCCCCCCCCCCCCCCCCCCCCCCCCCCCCTCCCCTCCCCTCCTTCCATCCAGCAAAGGAATCCTCCTGAAGCTAAGGTGGTGCATGACAATGTGGGGTTGAGGTGCGTGGTGTCTTAATTAGATATGGGCCTATAATGATAATTTGAACCCGTAATTACTTCAAAAATTAAACCTTAATTCATTATAACTCGTCACATGTATAAGTTGTAGCCTTATTATTGTAATGATAACCCGGAATCAACGGTAGTTATAACCCTTAATTACTAACAACTATTAACTAGTTATAGCCCTATAATGATAATTTTAACCCTTAATTAGTTGTAACCCTTAATTAAGTAAAACTCTTAATTAGTGATAACCCTATTATTGTAATGATAATTTTAACCCTTAATTAGTTGTAACCCTTAATTCGTTATAACTCTTAATTAGTTATAGCCCTATTATAAGATTGATTACCCGTTATCACGATAGTTATAACCCTTCATTTATTATTACCCTTAATTAGTTATAACCCTTAATGTATTATAACCCTTAATTAGTTATAGCCCTATTTTTATAATGATAACCCTTTATCACGGTAGTCATAACCCTTCATTTATTATAACTCTTAATTAGTTATAACCTTAATTTATTATAACCCTTATTTAGTTATAGCCCTATTATTATAATGATAACCTGTAATCCCCGGTACTTATAACCCTTAGTTACTTATAACTACTAATTAGTTATAACCCTCTACCCTGCAGCAAACATCAGGCTGGTTGGAGCCAGATTGGATTCAAGCGGTGCAAACCGTGGCAAATCATTCAAAGAACTGTCAGAGATTTTGTTTCCGGAATGCATTCCGATCGGAATAAGAGACCCCATTTTTGCAAAAATTGCCGGAATAAGAAACCTAAAATAAAAAAGTTTTTTTTAAACTGAAATTGACTAAAAATGACCCGAATCATCCAAAATCGGAATAAGGATGCTGTTTTGGGAGGAAAATAGGGAGGAATCAAATAAAAGGAATAAGATTTCCTCTTATTGATTTGAAAAAAAAATCCCTGAGAACTGTCCGACCCAACTAATACATGTGGGAGAGAGATTCCCCTCGCCTTATTTTATTAGTTCCTTTTCCTTTTCAACTAATTAGTTATAACCCTCTACTCTGCAGCGAATATCAGGCTGGTTGGAGGCTCACGTTTTGATGGTCGCGTGGAGGTGTACGTGAATGGACGTTGGGGTACTGTGTGTGTGATGACACCTTTGATGACACTGCTGCACGAGTTGTGTGCAAGCAGCTGAACCTCCCATACTATGCGGCTGTGGCCTATGCTGGTGCAGCCTTCGGACAGAATCCTGCCCTTCAAATTCTGATGGATGACGTCCAGTGCAGCGGGCGTGAGGGGTCTTTGCAAGAATGCAGCCACTTGCCTTGCGCTGGGGACTGCACACACTCCAGGGATGTTAGTGTTGTGTGCTTTGATGGCCGGACGGTTCAGCAGTCACCCCCTTCGCCCCCCTCGCCGCCTCGTCCCCCGCCACACCCCCTGCTCCTTCAGACATCAAAGTCCTCAGACTGGTCGGTGGAAGCTCCGAGTCCCAGGGTCGGGTGGAGGTCTTCTCAGGATTTCCAGGGCAATGGGGTACGGTGTGCGACGACAACTTTGATGATCGTGCTGCCAAGGTGGTGTGTCGTCAGTTGGATTGCCCTGGACCACAGCAACTGCAGATGCCTCAGTCCCAGCTGGGAATGGAGATCTTCCAATCTTGATGGATGACGTCACCTGCACCGGATTTGAAGCCACTTTGGAGGAGTGTCCTCGCAAGTGGTCACTGCATAATTGCATTCATGCCGAGGATGCTGGTAGGGGCCTGCCTGTCTGCCTACCCACCTGCCTGTCCGTTTGCCTATCTACCCACCTGCCTGCATGCCCACCTACCCACCTGCCTGTCCGTTTGCCTACCTACCTCCTTGCCTACCTGCCCGTGTCTGTTTGGAGGAGTGTCCTCGCAAGCGGTCACTGCATAACTGTATTCATGCCGAGGATGCTGGAGGGGGCCTGCCCAGTTTTTTTTCAAACCTGAAAGTGGGGTTTTTCTAGCTTTTTGGTTTTAGGCCTCCTCCAGGGACAGTGTTATAACGCTTTTTATAGCTTTTAATACCTTTTTATAGCTTATATAGCTATTTCTGGCTCTAGGTGCATTTAGGGCTACACAAATACTTTTGTTTATTTTATTTGTTATAGTGATAATTTTATTAAAACGGGGTCAAAACCAGCGATCGCTAAATATAGAGGAAACAAAATCCCTGGGCCTGCCTGTCTGCATACCTACCCAGTTGCCTGTCCGGTTGCTTACCTGCCTCCTTGCCTGCCTGCCTGCCTGCCTGTCTGCACACCTACCCACTTGCCTGTCTGCTTGCCTACCTGCCGCTTTGCCTGCCTGCCTGCCTGCCTGCCTGCCTGCCTGCCTGCCTGCCTGCGTTTGCCTGCCTGCCCGCCCGCATGCCTGCCTGCCTGCCCGCCTGCCCGCCAGCCCACCCGCCCACCTGCCTGACCATGTATATGCAGGGAAATGCGGAGGTACTGATCAAAAATATAACAAGGAAACTAAGAACATCATATTGGCGCTGTAACTGCCGAATTATTTTGGCTTTGGATACTCAGCAAATTAAATATCACAAATGTTGTTGGATTTTGTCAATCGCATGGTTTATTGATGTACAAATGTGGACGACACTGTCTGTTTATGTATTTATTGTAATAAAACCGTCGCTAATATGTGGGAAGTTTCTCTCCATTTTATGTGGCATTTTATATTGCAATTTCTTATGAAAAAGGTAATTATAACGCCTGGTGGGGCGTGGTGTTAAGGGAGCCCGTCGTATGCGGGTGGGGAGCGGTCTCCTACCTCAACCGGACAAGCTACCTAGGTTGACAACGACCTGCAACGCCAAGAGCGGCCGAAGGGGGAGTCGAACCCCCAACTCTTCATCCTCAAGCGATCTGGTTTACCACTAGACCATTGTATATCACTGAAAGGGGCTAATTATTTTACGAAAGTATATGTCATATCAATGTCTCAATCTTGCACGCTAATACACAGTACTACTACACATACAGTACTACTGACATACAGTCTACTACACATACAGTACTACTCACATACAGTACTACTATAGTACTACAACAGTACTACTCACATGCAGTACTACTGAAGTACTACTCACATGCACTGCGATCATGATGAGGATGTTGGTGAGTCTCGCAGGGATCACTGGACATTTGGGGGGCACCCTTTTATTGGGCTTTTAAGGGTGCCTTCTGGGTGAGAGGGGTACCGCAGGGGTGCAGGTGATGCTCAGGTGATGAGCTGCTTTACATCTGAACACAACTGCGATCATGCTGAGTATGTTGGTGAGTCTCGCAGACATCACTGCAAAAAATAAAATTGGGGGGGGGGGGGGGGGAGGGGGGCATCAAATAAAGAATAAAACCAAAAATCAAATTAAGTTTTTAAAGGCATTATTCGTATGATACGGTAATCAATCCCTTTTTTTATATGGTTCTTCCAAATTTGTACAATTTTCTAGCAAATGGGTCTACGTCACCCTTTTGTTGCTTGGGCTTATAAGGGCGCATTCTGGGTGGGAAGGGTGTCGTTAGCTTGCAGAAAAGGGTGCCTATAACCCCTAAATTTGCAGTGCATGTTTCATTGTGTGCTCATTAGACTTTAACCTAGGGATAATGTTGAGGATGTTGGTGAGTCACTCAGACATGTAGCACTTTGGTGAAAATGATTACATTTTTTCCCGGTGCCCTACTGGACTCCAAATGTGTCTGCAGCCGATGAAGCCAAGGGGGATTTATGAACATCATGCCCCAAAATAAAAGAAAAAGAAAACAAGGGTTTTTGTCTGTATCTGTCTGTGTGCTCATTTCTGTGTGCTAATGTTTGTGCGTGTGCTCACTAGACTCTATAACCAGGGGCACTCAAAGATACTCTGAATGACATGGAGGATGTGGCAAAAGGATACTTTTCCCATAGAGGAGTTGGATGGTCTGAGGCAGCTGTGGGCAAATATCCGAGGAGGTTGGGGTGTGGATGGGCCAGGTATAGTTGTGTGCTGTAGCCAGGCCACACTGACTGGGTGGTTGAGTGGTGGCTCCAAACACTTTGAATGGTGTTGAGGATATGGAAAAATCTGTGTGCATAATTTGATTTATTCCTTTCTGGCTTGGATTGGATTGGATTGGGCTGGGTTGATATGGAGGAAATGGCAAAGACAGTGATGCATAGTGCCTTCTTTCTTTCTGGCTTGGGTTGGATTGGATTGATACGGAGGTTATGGAAAAGACTGTGATGCATAATGATTTCTTCATTCTGGCTTGGCTGGGCTGGGCTGGCTTGGATTGGATTGGGTCGGGTTGATACGGAGGATATGGCAAAGACTGTGATGCATAATGATTTCTTCATTCTGGCTTGGCTTGGCTGGCTTGGATTGGATTGGGTCGGGTTGATACGGAGGATATGGCAAAGACTGTGATGCATAATGATTTCTTCTTTCTGGCTTAGGTTGGCTTGGCTGGCTTGGATTGGGTTGGTTTGATACCGAGGATACGGCAAAGACTGTGATGCATAATGATTTCTTCTTTCTGGCTTGGATTGGATTGGCTTGGCTTGGGTTGATACAAAGGATATGGCAGAGACTGTGATGCGTAGTGCCTTCTTTCTTTCTGGCTTGGATTGGATTGGCTGGCTTGGATTGGATTGGGTCGGGTCGGGTTGATACGGAGGATATGGCAAAGACTGTGATGCATAATGATTTCTTCTTTCTGGCTTGGTTTGGCTTGGCATGGCTGGATTGGATTGGGTTGGTTCAATACCGAGGATATGGAAAAGACTGTGATGCATAATGATTTCTTCTTTCTGGCTTGGATTGGCTTTGCTTGGCTTGTGTTTGGGTTGATACGGAGCATACAGGAAAGTCTGTGATGCATACTGATTTCTTCCTTTACACACAACATTATAAACTCCCTGAAACTACACTCAATACATGCATGCGCACAACACCAGCTTGTAAGCCGATAAGAGCAGCCCGGCCTAGTAAATATGGGCGTGTTAGATGATGGCTCATGCGGTGCTTTCCCATATGCATTCTGGACTCACATGAATTGCCCATACGAATTGCAAGTATGAATTGCAGTCATGAATTGTACTTACAGCTTGCAAGTATGAATTGCAGTCATGAATTGTACCTAAGAATTGCAAGTATGATTTGCAGTCATGAATTGTACCTATTAATTGAAAGTATGAATTGCAGTCATGAATTGTACCTATGAATTGCAAGTATGAATTGCCCAAATGAAGTGTTCTTATGAATTGCAAGTATGAATTGAAGACATGAATTGTACACACTTATGAATTGCAAGTATGAATTGCCGATATGAACTGCAAGTACGAATTGCATATATGAATTGTACTAATAATTTGAACTTATGAATTGCAAGTATGAATTGCAGTCATGAATTGTACTTATGAATTGCAGTCATGAATTGAAAGTATGAATTGTACTAAGGAATTGCAAATATGAATTGCAAGTATGAATTGTACTTTTTAATTGCAAGTATGAATTGTACTTATGAATTGCAATTGTAAATTGCAAGTATGAATTGCAGACATGAAACGTACTTCTGCATTGAACAGATGAATTCACATACAACTTGCACTGATTTGCTTGCTTTACTTTGGCTGTGGACAGGTGTCATCTGCAGAGGCCTTGCATCATCTTCATCAGACCTCGAGTTATTAGTTCGTTTGGTTGATGGAAGCTCTGATTCAGAGGGTCGGGTGGAGGTATTCATGGGCGGGCAGTGGGGGACGGTGTGCGATGATGGCTTTGACGATAACACTGCACGTGTGGTGTGTCGACAGCTTGGATTGCCTTGGACAGCGGCAACTGCAGATTATTCAGTCCCTGGAAATGAAGAGCTGGACATCTTGATGGATGACCTGAGTTGCTCTGGGACTGAATCTTCCTTGGCCCTCTGCTATTATAGTTCAGACCACAGCTGCGGCCACTCTGAGGATGTTGGTGAGTCACTTATTGGGTCCATGCTTACTTATATTCTTATATATTTATATACTCATATGCTTAATTATATACTCACATGCTTATTTATTTTCTTATATATTTATATACTTATATGCTTAATTATATACTCACATGCTTACTTATATTCTTATATATTTATATACTTATATGCTTAATTATATACTCACATGCTTACTTACATACTTATATGCTTAATTATATACTCACATGCTTACTTATATACTTATATATTTATATACTTATGTGCTTAATTATATACTCACATGCTTACTTATATACTTATATATTTATATAACATTTGCTTAATTTATATACTACATTGCTTACTTATATCTTATATATTTATTATACTTATATGCTAAGTATCTACTCACATGCTTACTTATATCTTATATAGTTCTATACTTGATTATGCTTAATTATTACTCACATGATTACTTATGATTGTCTTATATATTTATATAACTTATGTGCTTTAATATATTACTCAATGCTTACTTATTATATTTATATACTTATATGCTTAATTATATACTCACATGCTTACTTATATCTATATATCTATATACTTATATGCTTAATTATATACTCACATGCTTACTTATATCTTATATATTTATATACTTATATGCTTAATTATATACTCACATGCTTACTTAAATACTTATATATTTATATCCTTATATGCTTAATTATATACTCACATGCTTACTCATATACTTATATATTTATATACTTATATGCTTAATTATATAACTCACATGCTTACTTATATACTTATATATTTATATACTTATTATTGGGGGGGCCCCACTGGTAAAATAAACATGACAATTATACCCATTGTTTTGGCCTTATAACACAACAAACAACAACAACTTCTCTCACCACATCTCACCAACAGAAGAGAATTGCCCATACGAATTTGCAAGTATTGACATTGCAGTCATGAATTGTACTTACAGCTTGCAAGTATGAATTGCAGTCAGGAATTGTACCTACCTAAGAATTGCCAAAGTATGATTTGCAGTCATGAATGTACCTATTAATTGAAAGTATGAATTGCAGTCATGAATTGTACCTATGAATTGCAAGTATGAATTGCCCAAATGAAGTGTACTTATGAAATTGCAAGTATGAATTGAAGACATGAATTGTACACACTTATGAATTGCAAGTATGAATTGCCGATATGAACTGCAAGTATGAATTGCAGATATGAATTGTACTTATAATTTGAACTTATGAATTGCAAGTATGAATTGCAGTCATGAATTGTACTTATGAATTGCAGTCATGAATTGAAAGTATGAATTGTACTAAGGAATTGCAAATATGAATTGCAAGTATGAATTGTACTTTTAATTGCAATTATGAATTGTACTTATGAATTGCAATTGTAAATTGCAAGTATAAATTGCAGACATGAAACGTACTTCTGCATTGAACAGATGAATTCACATACAACTTGCACTGATTTGCTTGCTTACTTTGGCTGTGGACAGGTGTCATCTGCAGAGGCCTTGCATCATCTTCATCAGACCTCGAGTTATTAGTTCGTTTGGTTGATGGAAGCTCTGATTCAGAGGGTCGGTGGAGGTATTCATGGGCGGGCAGTGGGGGACGGTGTGCGATTATGGCTTTGACGATAACACTGCACGTGTGGTGTGTCGACAGCTTGGATATGCCTTGGACAGCGGCAACTGCAGATTATTCAGTCCCTGGAAATGAGAGCTGGACATCTTGATGGATGACCTGAGTTGCTCTGGGACTGAATCTTCCTTGGCCCCTCTGCCTATTATAGTTCAGACCACAGCTGCGGCCACTCTGAGGATGTTGGTGAGTCACTATTGGGTCCATGCTTACTTATATTCTTATATATTTATATACTTATATGCTATAATTATATACTCACATGCTTATTTATTTTCTTATATATTTATATACTTATATGCTTAATTAATATACTCACATGCTTATTTATTTTCTTTATATATTTATATACTTATATGCTTAATTATATACTCACATGCTTACTTACATGCTTAGCTTATATCCTGATATATTTATATACTTATGTGCTTAATTATATACTCACAGCTTACTTATATACTTATATATTTATATACTTATTTGCTTAATTATATACTCCACATGCTTACTTATATTCTATATATTTATATACTTATATGCTTAATTATATAACTCACATGCTTTACTTATATTCTTATATATTTATAGTACTTTATGCTTAATTATATACTCACGAGTGCTTACTTATATTCTTATATATTTATATACTTATGTGCTTAATTATATACTCACATGCTTACTTATATATTTATATACTTATATGCTTAATTATATACTCACATGCTTACTTATATTCTTATATATCTATATACTTATATGCTTAATTATATACTCACATGCTTACTTATATACTTATATATTTATATACTTATATGCTTAATTATATACTCACATGCTTACTTAAATACTTATATATTTATATACTTATATGCTTAATTATATACTCACATGCTTACTCATATACTTATATATTTATATACTTATATGCTTAATTATATACTCACATGCTTACTTATATACTTATATATTTATATACTTATTGGGCCCACTGGTAAAATAAACATGACAATTATACCCATGTTTTGGCCTTATAACAACAACAACAACAACAACTTCTCTCACCAACATCTCACCAACATGAATTGCCCATACGAATTGCAAGTATGAATTGCAGTCATGAATTGTACTTACAGCTTGCAAGTATGAATTGCAGTCATGAATTGTACCTAAGAATTGCAAGTATGATTTGCAGTCATGAATTGTACCTATTAATTGAAAGTATGAATTGCAGTCATGAATTGTACCTATGAATTGCAAGTATGAATTGCCCAAATGAAGTGTACTTATGAATTGCAAGTATGAATTGAAGACATGAATTGTACACACTTATGAATTGCAAGTATGAATTGCCGATATGAACTGCAAGTATGAATTGCAGATATGAATTGTACTTATAATTTGAACTTATGAATTGCAAGTATGAATTGCAGTCATGAATTGTACTTATGAATTGCAGTCATGAATTGAAAGTATGAATTGTACTAAGGAATTGCAAATATGAATTGCAAGTATGAATTGTACTTTTTAATTGCAATTATGAATTGTACTTATGAATTGCAATTGTAAATTGCAAGTATAAATTGCAGACATGAAACGTACTTCTGCATTGAACAGATGAATTCACATACAACTTGCACTGATTTGCTTGCTTTACTTTGGCTGTGGACAGGTGTCATCTGCAGAGGCCTTGCATCATCTTCATCAGACCTCGAGTTATTAGTTCGTTTGGTTGATGGAAGCTCTGATTCAGAGGGTCGGGTGGAGGTATTCATGGGCGGGCAGTGGGGGACGGTGTGCGATGATGGCTTTGACGATAACACTGCACGTGTGGTGTGTCGACAGCTTGGATTGCCTTGGACAGCGGCAACTGCAGATTATTCAGTCCCTGGAAATGAAGAGCTGGACATCTTGATGGATGACCTGAGTTGCTCTGGGACTGAATCTTCCTTGGCCCTCTGCTATTATAGTTCAGACCACAGCTGCGGCCACTCTGAGGATGTTGGTGAGTCACTTATTGGGTCCATGCTTACTTATATTCTTATATATTTATATACTTATATGCTTAATTATATACTCACATGCTTATTTATTTTCTTATATATTTATATACTTATATGCTTAATTATATACTCACATGCTTATTTATTTTCTTATATATTTATATACTTATATGCTTAATTATATACTCACATGCTTACTTATATACTTATATGCTTAATTATATACTCACATGCTTACTTATATACTTATATATTTATATACTTATGTGCTTAATTATATACTCACATGCTTACTTATATATTTATATACTTATATGCTTAATTATATACTCACATGCTTACTTATATTCTTATACATTTATATACTTATATGCTTAATTATATACTCACATGCTTACTTATATTCTTATATATTTATATACTTATATGCTTAATTATATACTCACATGCTTACTTATATTCTTATATATTTATATGCTTATGTGCTTAATTATATACTCACATGCTTACTTATATACTTATATATTTATATACTTATATGCTTAATTATATACTCACATGCTTACTTATATTCTTATATATTTATATACTTATATGCTTAATTATATTCTCATATGCTTACTTATATACTTATATATTTATATACTTATATGCTTAATTATATACTCACATGCTTACTTATATACTTATATATTTATATACTTATTGGGCCCACTGGTAAAATAAACATGACAATTATACCCATGTTTTGGCCTTATAACAACAACAACAACAACAACAACAACTTCTCTCACCAACATCTCACCAACATCAGCGGCCACTCTGAAGATGTTGGTAAGTCACTTATACATTGGTTATAGTGGTTGAGCTTGCATGCCTGATCCTGTTGACCACATACGGTTGTGCTCGCATGCCTGACCATCACTCGTAAATAATAACAAACATCTACCAGCTGTACTTTTTACGGGTACGTTTAAAAGTACCAGCTGTAAAACATCTGCCAGCTGTATTTTTGAAGGGTAAGTCACCAGTTGATTTACTAGTTGTTGTTGTTGTTCACTGTTCACGCCTGAATTCATTACTCTTTTCATGCCTGAATTCATTCCTTTATTCACACCTGAATTCATTACTCTGTTCACACCTGAATTCATACCTCTGTTCACGCCTAAATTCTCTATTTTTTCATTCCTGAATCCAAACCTCTATTCACGCCCGCATTCATTACTATTTTCATGCCTAAATTCAGTACTCTTTTCTTGCCTGTTTTAGGGGTCGTCTGCGTTGGACAATCATCAGCTGGAGGTGAGTAAGGCCTTGGTCTTGGGCTAGAATGCATGTACATGTTGGTTGTTTTGTTGTACTGCTTTACCTTGGCATTGGGTTTGTCTTTTACTGCTTGAACTTGGCCTAGTTTTTATTGTCCTGCTTGAACTTGGCATTGGGTTTGTCTCTTACTGCTGGAACCTGGAATTGGTTTTTATTGTCCTGCTTGAACTTGGCATTGGGTTTGTTTGTCCTGCTGGAACCTGGCATTGGTTTTTATTGTCCTGCTTGAACTTGGCATTGGGTTTGTTTGTCCTGCTGGAACCTGGCATTGGTTTTTATTGTCCTGCTTGAACTTGGCATTGGGTTTGTTTTTATTGCTGGAACCTGGCATTGGTTTTTATTGTCCTGATCGAACTTGGCTTTGTTTTTATGACCTGCTTGAACTTTACATTGGCATTTGTGCTGCATGTATGTATTTAAATTTAATCACACCCAGGGCAGTGCTCTTGTTAGAGCATCTTGGCTACATTTCAGCTACATACCTGACTCCAACCTAGCACTGCTTGTGGGTTGAAGGGGGGCTGTCTTCTTTTTGTTGACTATCTAGAATTCATAATTGTGTATTGCCTTCTAGCATTCTTTTTGTTGACTATCTAGAATTCATAATTGTGTATTGCCTTCTAGCATTCTTTTTGTTGACTATCTAGAATTTAGTGTTGTGTATTGCCTTCTAGCATTCTTTTTGTTGACTATCTAGAATTCATAATTGTGTATTGCCTTCTAGCATTCTTTTTGTTGACTATCTAGAATTATAATTGTGTATTGCCTTCTAGCATTCTTTTTGTTGACTATCTAGAATTTAGAATTGTGTATTGCCTTCTAGCATTCTTTTTGTTGACTATCTAGAATTCATGATTGTGTATTGCCTTCTAGCATTCTTTCTGTTGACTATCTAGAATTTAGAATTGTGTATTGCCTTCTAGCATTCTTTCTGTTGACTATCTAGAATTTAGAATTGTGTACTGCCTTCTAGCATTCTTTTTGTTGACTATCTAGAATTTAGAATTGTGTATTGCCTTCTAGCATTCTTTTTGTTGACTATCTCCCAGCAGTGCGGTTGGTGGTGAATCGGTTGAAATCTCTTTTAGGGTTGGTGGAGCTTGAGGCACAGTTTTTTTTCTTCCGGGGGTGGGGGGGGGGGGGAGGGGGGGGGGCATGATGTTCACAAGTCCCCCTTGGCTCCCTCAAGCTGCGGGCACATTTGGAGTCCAATAGGGTGCTAGGAGAAGCTTAATCATCATCAACATCATCATCACCATCATCATCATCATTATCATCAGTTACTGCCTCATCAAACAACTTCGCCCCGCATGCTTTCCCTGATGCTGCAGCACGTGCTCGGCTGGTTGGTGGCGAATCGGCAGCATCCGGCCGCCTGGAGGTGCTGGTACAGGGTCGGTGGGGCACAGTGTGTGATGATGGCTTCTCAAACATTGCCGCGCGTGTTGTTTGCGCTCAACTGGGGATGCCAACAGAGGAGGCAGTTGCAGTTCTAATTAGTGATAACCCTGATGCGTGGTTCAGCTTGATCGGAGATACCAGTGACCTGCCCATCTTAATGGACGATGTGTCATGCAGTGGATCCGAGGCTACATTACAGTACTGCGGATTCAGCCGAACATCTGACTGCTCCCACTATGAGGACGTTGCTATAATGTGCACAGACCAGGTGGGACTTCCAACCTAAAATGCAAAAATTCAATTAAAAGTTAAATTATAATTAAAATTAAAATTATATTAAATTACAATTTATTTGATTTTTATTCTTCTTCTTTTTTGGACATAATTTTCATAAAACCCCTTGGCTCTGTCAAGCTACGTTCACATTAGGAGTCAAGTAGGGCACCAGGAAAAAAGTAATCGTCATCATCATCATCCTCTCACAACTGCGTGTGTGTGTTTTCCCTCTCACACATCCTGCTGTAATTGTGCTTGTGTGTGCGAGTGTGTGGTGTGTGTGTTGGGGGGGGGGGGGGGGGGGGGGGTGGGGGGTAAGTAGGGGCAAGTGCAGGAGTGCGTTGGTGGGCTAGGGAGGGGGTACGACAAACGGAAGGTGGGGGTATTGGGTGGATGAGAATGTGAGGTGTAGTGCGAGGGTTGTAGTGGTGGGTGGGTGTGTGGGGGGGGGGGGGGGGGGGGGGGGGGGTCAGTATGAGAGGGGAGGGTTTGGGGAGGGCTGGTGGGGGGTATGGGTGGATGAGAATGTGGGTGGGGTTGTGAGGATGGGGAAGGGTGGGGGGGGGGGGGGGGTCAGTAGGGTGTGGATGAGTCAAAGAGATGTTCCAGTTTGCAAGCAAGGCAGTTTCCCACCCACATCACCTAACATGAATAGCAGGTTGCCCCCACCTCGCCTCCCCAGGGCCCCCCCGTACAAGCTGTACTGTTATACGGGCAGAAGCTTGGGCATGGATGCCAGTTTGACAGCGACTGTGAGACACAGCTGTGTGCCTCCGTCACAGATGATGTCCAGGTAATTTTGAACTGCTAATGATGGTGGGGGGGGTGGGGTGTGGCCTTGAGCTGAGAGAAGCGGGACGGTGGGAAGTGTGTGGAGGGGTGACTGATTGATCCCCGGGTGGGTGGTTGTGGGGGGGGCGCCACTGACGTGGGGGAGGTGGGGCGGGATCATCACGTGTGCATCCATGCCAGTTTGACCAGCGACTTGTGAGACACAGCTGCTGGGTGCCTCCGTCACGGGATCGATGATGTCAGGTAATTGAGCTGCTAATGATGCGGTGGGGGGTGGGGGTGTGGGTGGGGTGACTGATGTCACGACGGGTGGGAGGTAGGTGGTGGGGTGACTGATGATCCTGACATGGTGGGGGTAGGGGTTGGGTGGGGGGGAGGTGGCTGACTGATCCCGATGATAGTGGTGGGGGGGGTGGGGGTGGGGGGGGTGACTGATGATCCAGGTGGTCCAGGATGGTGGGTGGTGGGGTGAATGACTGACCTGATGGTAGGGGTGGTGGGGTATCGGGGGTGAACTGGACTGATCCTGCTGAGTGGGGGGCAGTGGCGGGTGATCTATGGATACTGCATGATGGTGGGGTGGTGGTGGGTGGCGCGGTGACGGAATGATCTTTGACTGCGTTGGATGGTTGGCAGGGAATGGAGGGTGGCGGATTCAGTAGGTGGGCGGTGGGGTTGTGGGATGGGGACGAGGTTACTGATTTCCATAGATCGTGTGACGAAATACGAATCAATAGTATACGTACACAATACGCGAAAACAATCATCTACAAACATGCTTGTAATGCAGCATATGTAATTATGGTGGAAACACTCAACAAAACGGATGTATGAAAGGCTAGTCTGAAAGAGTTCTCAAGTGGGTGAGTGTGTATGTGGGTGGGTGGGTGGGGGTGGGGGGGAGTGTGGAGGGGACATCAGGTGTATGTATGTGTGTGTGTGTGTGGTAGGGTGTATGTGTGTGTGTGTGTGGTAGGGTGCGTGTGTGTGTGGTAGGCGGTGACGTGGTGGAGAGGTGTATAGTGTGTTGAGGTGGTGGTGAAGGGTGTAGTGTGTGGGTTAGGGTATGTGGTGTGTGTTGGAAGGGTAGATGTATGTGTTGTTTTTGGTGAGTTCGTGAGGTAGTATATTAGGGTGAGTGAGTTGTGTGTGAGTAGGATTTAGGAGTGTGTGTGTGATGTGTGTGGGAGGGTGTATGTGTGTGATTGTGTGTGGTGGGTGATGTGTATGTGTTTGTGGGAGGGTTGTGTGTGTGTGTGTGTGGTGGAAGGGGTTGTGGTGGGTGTGGTGCTGGTAGGGTGGTATGTGTGTGGTTAAGGGTTTGTGTTGTGTGTGGTGTAGGTAAGACAGGTTGGTGACAATAAATACAATAGTGATACACACAATACAAACATACCGTACAGTTACATGCATGATACAATCAGCATATGTAATTATGGTGGACAAACATAACACTCATACAACAAAACGGATGTATGAAGAAGAGGCTAGTCTGAAGAGTTCTCAAGTAGTGAGTGTGTAGTGGGTGGGTGGGGTAGGTGGGTGGGGGGTGGGGGGGAGGGGCGAGTGTGGAGGGGACATCAGGTTTGTATGTAGTGTGTTGTTTGTGTGTGGTAGGGTGTGTATGTGTGGTGATGGTTAGGGATGTGTGTGGTTAGGGTGTGTGTGTGTGTAGGTGTGCTGTGTCGTGAGAGGGTTTAGTGTGTGTCATACGGAGTGTGGACGGTATCTGTGAGGTGGTGTGTTAGTAGGGGGATGTGTGTATTGTGTGTGGTAGGGTGTGTGTGTTGTGTGGGTAGCTGGTGGTGTGTGTATGGCGTGTGTGGTTAGGGTGTGTGTGTGTGTGTGATAAGGGTAGGGTGTGTGGTGTGTGTGGTAGGGGTGGTATGTGTGTGTGGGTAGGGTGTGTGTTTAGTGTGTCGGTAAGTGTATTGTTGAGTAGTAGAGTGTAGGGTATGTGTTAGTAGGGGGTGTGTGTGTGTGGTTAGGTGTGGTGTGTTGTGTTGGTGGTAGGGGTGTGTGTGTTGTTTGGGTATAGATTTGAAGGGTAGGGTGCATGTGTGTGTTTTCACTGGTTCAGAGTGGTGAGGGATGTAGTGTAGACTGAGTGTGTGGTAGGGGGGTGTGGGAAGGTAAATGTGTGTGGGTGCGGAGGGATGGGTGTGGGGTGTGTGGTAGGGGTGTGTGTGTTGTGGGGAGGAGTGTGGGAGCTGATGGTGTGGAGCGGGTGCGGGTGATGGGCTATAGGGTGAATGAGGTAGTAGGCAAAAGGTAGGGAAGGTATGGGTAAGTAGTGTGGTAGTGTGAGAGGTAGGGGTGTGTGTGAGTGTGGTAAGGGGTGTATGTGTGTGTGTGTGGTAGGGAAGTGCTGTGTGTGTGTAGTAGGGTTTATTGTGGGTGGGTGATGTAGGGGGTATGTGTGTGTGGGGGTGTATAGGGTGTGGTGTGATGGTAAGGTGTGTGGGTATGTGTGGATGGAGGGGGTGGGTGGTGGGGAGGAGTCGGGGGGGGTGAGGCGTGTGGAGGGGACATACATCCATTCCAGAGGAATAAGAGGATACTCCTGGATAGGATTTAGAATAAGAAAGGTGTTCAAAAAGAAAATAAATAGACTGATGAGATCTACAATCACACCAAATCTAAGAGAGTCAAAAGAATAAAGGATAATCCAGTCTTGCCATGTCCACCTGGATTGGCCTTCAAAAGAAAGGAGACCTGGAGAACAAGGAGCACACGTCTCCCTTTGCTGGCCGTGGCCTTCCAAGAGACGCCATCGATGCAATGCTGCAAGCTGACACCGTACTGTGTGGTCTATCTTTTAATCCCACACACTTCCTCACTCATGAGAAACATAGGAGAAAAACAATAGGCTGCTCATTATGAAACGATTGTGAAACCATAGCTGCCCCTTTGATTGTTGGCTCTTTTTTAAAGCATTTTAAACCCTAAGCTACTCCTTTTTTAAACGCCCGACTGAGAGTCCATGGCTGATGATGAAACACTGAACAAAAATGACGCAGTGCAGGGGCACACACCTTCCTCCACCATCTACACGCGCACCACCCCACTCACCCAGGGAAGAGATTGACACAAATGCACACGGCACACACTTTCCTCACAAACCCACACACGACACACCCACTCACCCAGAATCTTGAACAATGCCCATCATCCACAGTGGTGGCTAAGTTGGCAATCTGATGCCTGAATAAAACACCACCTCCACTGAATACACACACCACCACCACACCAACATGGCCCAAACCAACAACCACACCACACCACCACCATGAATACCTAAACAACCACCCCACTGAATGGCACACACCCACCACTCCAAAACCTGGGCTGAATACACACCACAAACCATGCAGGTGCTAACACAAACACCACCACCACTATCACACACCAATACACACACATCGCCACCACAGCCACACACCAATACACACACACACCACCAATACCTCACACCAATGCAGGTGTTAACCTGCACCACTTACAGTTCGGATATGGACAGCCCCTACTGCTTCGCTTCCTTCTTGGCCCCTGGCATCCTGGTGACTGAGGGTGAGCATCGGTACCCTTTGACTTGGCTTGGAAGGGTGCATGATTGCCAAAAGGGTGCAAAACAAAGTGCCGAAGACCCCATACTTGTTTTTGTTATATTGACAGTCCCTATTGCTGCTTCTTCTTAGCCCTGGCATTACAGGTTGCAGAGGTGTCGCGCGCAGCCAACACGCCAGTCCCACTTATAGGCCTTGAAAGGTGCCGGATTGATTCCAGCCAAGGGTGCCAACCGAGATGCCCCCACGGGTGCAACAACCCAAGTATTAGAGCTCCCCCCCCACTTGTTACATTTTTTTTTCCTCTGGGC
>JACBWV010000578.1:0-40910 GCA_013435795.1 Chlamydomonas sp. ICE-L
GCGCACAGACGCACAGGATCACACAGAAAACACAGCACACAGACGACATCCAGGAACACCACAGACTCCACCACCCCCACACAGAGCACGACAGGACACCACAGACGGCACCGACCGCTACTAAACACCCAGACACAAGCACGCACAGACGCAAGACACCCAAAGACACAGCAAGGCCGCACAGACGCACAGTACGCAGCGACGCCACAGAACACAGACGCAAAGTAACGCACAGACGCACAACACCAAGACGCACGACGCGCACTATGACACAGGACGCACAGGACGCACTACATCCACACAGCCACACCGACGCTACAATGACGCACATGCCCACAGACACACAGGACGCACAGGACGCAGGACCGACCCACACAGGCACACAGACGGCATCAGACACACTAGAACACACCAGACGCAGCAGACGCAAAGGACACACAGTAGTACGAACCTGGACGGCAAAAGACGGACACAGACACTACAGACACCCGACGCACCAGGCACAAGAGGACTGCACAGACACCAAGAGCTCACCATAACATCATCAGAATCACCAGACACAAGCGCACCGACGTCAGCAGACGCTACAGGTGACACTCACAGACGGCAACAGACACCATAGGACGGACGCACACAGCCACACAGGAGCCACACAGAGAACAGCACACAGCTCACAGAACACCAGACGCACAGAGCATACTAGGACGATGTACACACCGAGGCACCTGAGTCCACACAGACAACAACAGACCACCAGACACCACAGACGCAAGACGGAATGCACAAAGACACACAGAGCACATGACGCACAGAGGGGGCAAGGAGACGGGAATAGGGAAGGGAATGACGGGAACGGGGAACAGACACACTATACGTCACACGCCCGACACACGGACACACAGACTATCAGACGCAAAACCACACCGACACAACAGACGCACATACGCACATATCACACAGTAACACAGACGCCCAAACGCACCTACGCCACCGACACACAGACACAATACACACAACGCAAGACTGCACATACGCACCATACGCACAGACACAAGAATCTGACAACGTACCGACGACAGACACACTTAGACGCACAGACGCAAGACGCACAGATCGCACCGACGCAAGACACACAGACACACAGACACACAGACTCACCGGACGCACCGACGCAGACACACAGCACACATACGCACATACGCACCTACTGCCACTACACACACAAAACACAAGACACACAGACTCAAGACGAAACAACAGGAACACCGACGCCAAAGACACATCAGACACACAGACGCACATCAGCGGACGAGACACACAGACTCCAAGACGCAAGACGCACAGACAACAGACCAAATACGCACAGACTCACAGACAGACAGACGCACAGACGGCACCAGGACGCAACAGATCGCACAGACTCACACATAACGCACAGGGAGCCACATGACACTCACTAGACGACCGACTCCACTATACGGGGGGGCCCCCCAACGACGCTACAGTAACACAGGACGCACATGACACACATACCACCTACGCACATGACGCACAGACGCCAGACACACAGACACACAGACGTCGACAGACACACAGGACCACAAGACACACAGACACCAGATACACACAGACGCACATTACGCACATACTGCACTACCACATTTGACGCACCAGACGCACAGACTCACAGACGCACAGACGCACAGACGCCACAGGCCACACCTACAACATACTCACAGACGCACATGACGCTACTAGTACACCTCACAGACACACAGACGCGCACATGACGACAGAACACCAAGGACCTCGCCGGACGCACAGACACACATACACCAAGTCGTCACAGACGGATAGACACACAGACGTAACAGACGCACAGGCACCACAGACACACCAGACGCACATACGCACAGACGCACAGACATGACAGAGCGCAACCGACGCACACACGCACAGAACACAGACGCAAGGACGGACAGATCGCACAGACCACAGTACGCACAGACCAACGACGCAATAGACACACAGAAGACAGTACGCACAGAACGCACTAGACACACAGACGCACAGACTCACAGACACACAGACTCTACAGGCGGACAGACGCTACAGGAACACCAGACTTCACAGACGCCCAGACGCACATGACACACAGGCACACATACCACACATACACACAGATCGCACAGACGCAAGATCACCACCGAAGCACATTACACACAACGCACAGACACACAGACACCACATACGCACTACGCCAGCAGTACACACAGGCGCACAGGCACACGAACACACCGAGGCGCACAGACTCATCAGGACACACAGACCATCACGAGATCGCACAGACCGCACTAGGAAACACAGCCGCACGAGCACAGACCACAGACACACGAACACACCGACGAACAGATCGCACAGACACACATGCGCCCACAACGCACATACGCACAACCACACAGAACACATACGACAGACGCTACAGACGGCACAGACGCAAATACGCACAGACGCACGACACACCAGATCTTCACGATATGCTACAGCGCACAGGATCGCAACATACACATCCGACTACACAGACGTCAAGACGCACAGACACACCGACGCACAGACTCACAGACGCACAGTACGCCAGACACACAGACACACAGACGCAAAGACGCACAGCCAATCCACAGAACACCAGACACAAATCCACGACGACGCACCAGACGCCCAACGCATCAGACACACAGCCGGCACCGACCCAAAACGACTCACAGACGCACCGACGCTACCTGACGCACAGACGCACAGACTCACAGGACCACACACACACGAGGACCCTAGCGCAACATACGCTACAGCGACCAGACACACAGGACTACACAGACGCACAGACGCAATACACACAGACACACGACGCACAGACGCACCGACACAAAGGCACAAGACGCACAGAGCACAGGACACAAGACCCACAGAACTGCACAGACGCACCGACACATCAGACGCAGCAGGATCGACCCGACACACAGACACACTAGTTACACTACAGACGCACAGACGAAAGCCCACCAGCCAACCAACGCATACATAGCGTCATCAGATATCACAAGACCACCTAGACACACCATACACTACCTGACGCACCGACACACCATACACCATGAACACAGGACGCACCTACGCATCAGATACCACATGACACACAGAGCGCAAGACGCACAGACACACAGGACGCAACAGTAGCACAGACACCACAGCCCCGCCACAACGTTGCCCGACGCACAGACACACCCACGCACCGACAACAGGCTCACAGACGCACAAGACCACACAGCCACAGACTGCCACAGACCACCTAGCACACAGACGCACATGACTGTCACAGACGCACAGCCGCACAGACGCACCGAGCACGACACACAGACACACGACGAAGACGCCACCGGACACACTTCATACACCACCGACGCACGACACACAGCGCGCACAGGCGCACAAAAACACCAGACACGAAAGACGCACAGACGCACCGACACTACATGACACACAGACGCCCTACTCAAAGACACACAGACACACCGACGCACAGACTCACAGACACACAGACAACAGGAGACAGACGGACTAGACCTCCACAGGACACACAGACGGCACATGACACACAGCCACACAGGACGCCCTACACACAGACGACAGACGGCCCAGACACACAACACACAGGAACACAGCGCGCCATACGCACAGACACACAGACGCAAGACGCTACAGACACACAGACGACAGACTACAGACCACATAACCATACGCACATACGACATACACACAGACAACATCCGCACATGCAGCACGACACACAGACGCACACGCACAAACGACACACAGACGCACACGCACCAAAACGACACACAGACGCACACGCACAAAAGACACACAGACGCACAGACGCACATACCAAACAGGACCCACATTGACGCACAGACGCACAGTACGCAACAGACCACATCACACAAAGACTTCACCATATTCACAGACTGCACCCGACACAAAGACGCAAGACGCACAGATCTCACATAGCACACATACGGACAGACGCACATACATACAACTTGAGCACATACGCACAGACACACATACACACGACCGCATCAGACGTTTCACCGACGGCTACGACCCACCAGTCAGACGCACAGACTCCACAGAACACACAGGCAAACAGACGCACAGACACCCAAGGGACGCACGACGCACAGACGACACAGACACAAAGACGCACAGACGGACAGAACTCAAAGACACACAGGACACACGAACACCCAACACACCAGACGCACAGATCGCACGACACACAGACAACAGACCACCTACGAACAGACGCACAGACGCACAACACAGACACAAGGACGCAAGACGCACAGCCGCACAGACACACAGACGCACCGACTCACAGACACACAGACACAATAGACGCAAAGGACGGCACCGACACACAGACGCACATGACGCACAGGTGACCACACATACACACGACGCAACAGACGAACAGACGCACAGACACCACAGAAGCACACATGACGCACTAGACACACGGCATCACATTACGCACAGACACAAATACGCACAGACACAAGGACCACCGTGACACACAGACGCACAGACGTCACAGCCTCACAACACCCCACCCATGAGCACACAGACGCAAAGAGCACAGCGCAAAGACACACAGACACACATACGGCACAGACGCACAGACACCACAGACACGACGAGACGCACAGACACAAAGAGCACGACCCACAGACACAAAGAATACACATACGCAGCCGAACACACATGACCACCACAGACCACAGACGACGACCACACATACTCACATACTCACAGACTAAATACTCAACGAAATCAACAGCAAGAACATAATTGTTTGGTTACACAGAACTCACAGAATACATACACACATACACACATACGCAACATACTCACATACACACATGACTAAACTACTCCATAACTCACATAGCCTCACCATAACTCACATACTCACCACTTATGCACTGACCAGACATCAACAGTACCTAACCTGACACACAAACACCTACTCACAGACACAAATACTCACATACTACTAGTAGGTACACAACATACCACATTCTCACATACACACATACTCATCATACTCAACACATACCGCACAAACACATACTCCACATGTACTCCAGTTACACAAATACTCACCACACACACATACATCACATGTAACTTACAACTCCACATACACACATACTCACACATACTCACACCATACTCAACGATACCCCACACACTCAACCAGTACTAACCATACTCACATACTCACATACTCACATACCTTCAAGACAACCTGACATACACCACATTACTCATTCAGGTACTCACAGACTACAGTGATACATAAATACTCAATACTCACACACCACATAAACACAGGACTTCATACAGACCACAGTGACCACACATACTTCACACTGACTTCCATCCGTCACAAAACAACATAAACGTCAACATACGCACATACTCAGACATAGCCACATGCATAGTCAGCAGACGGCACACACGGCACATACACACATACGCACATACTCACAGACACAAAGGAAAAACAGAAGAACAGAGCACAGACACACAGACACACAGACGCAAAGAACACAGGAAGCAACCGACGCACAGACGCACAACACAACAGACACAAAGACGGAACAGACGGAAAATGACACACAGACCACAAAAAGCACAGACGACAGACACACAGACCAAAACAGACGCAAGACGAAGGACACACAGCACACAGACGCACCGACGCACAGACACACAGACGCACAGACGCACAGACACAGCAGACACACAGGACACACAGAATCACAGTACGCCACAGACGCCACAGGACGCACAGGACCACACAGACGACATACGCACAGATCGCACATAATAAATGAAAACAAATAAAAAAATAATAACAGAATAAAACTAATAAAATACAAAAACAAGTAAACAAAGACACACATACGAAAAGGTAAGAAAAGAAACAAATAAAAAAATAATAAAATCAAAAAAATACAAAATAATAAAATAATAATAAACAAATAAATAAAGAATAATAACATGACAAAAATAAGTCAAAAGACTAAAATAATTAATAACAACATACTCACATAATTAAAAAATCACATACACAAATAATAACATACTCAAAGTACTCAAATACAAACATAATCACATGACTCACAAAACACATACTCACATACTAACATACTCACACTACAAACATACTCACATACGCACATACTCACATAACACATTGCTCACATACTCACATAAACACATACACCAAATAATCACATTCCTCAACACTACACACATGCCCCATACCACACATACTCCATACCTGCACATAAACACATACACACATACTCATCATACTACATAAGCTCACATACACAAATACACCACATACAACATACACAATACTCAATACTCACGCATACACACATACACACCATACTCACATACTCACATACTCACATACAACAGACCAATACTAACATAAGCACATACTCACATACACACCTTTACGCACATTACTCACATATACAGACACACAGACACACACATACCACATGACGCAAAGAACACACAGAAGCACAGACGCACCACAGACAACATACACACATGAATCACAGACTTCACATGACACACATACAAACAGACTTCACTTACCACATACACACAGAACAACAGACGCAAATACAGCACATACCACACATACTCACATACCCACACAACATACTCACATACTCACATACAAAACATACCACATTACACACATCACTCACCATGCCAGCACATTACTCAACATACACACATACTAGCACCTACTCACATATCTCACTACCACACATACTAAACGCCGCAGGGCCTTTTTATTCAAATCTGAAATCTGTTTTTTTCTAGGTATGTCCTTTTAGGCCTCCTCTGGGGACAGTGGTGTGGTGTTTGTATAACTTTACAAAGCTTTTGTAGCCATTTAGGGCTGTTTAGGGTTGTTGAGGGTCATTTAGAGCCATTTAGGGCAATTTAGGGCCGTTTAGGGCCGTTTCGGGCCATTTAGGGCCGTTTAGGGCCATTTAGGGCCGTTTACAGCAACAAAGAAAAAACACCTTCAGTTTTATTTTTTTATAGCGATACTTTCGCCAAAACGGGGTAAAAACTAGCGATCGCTATATATAGCGGTAAAAAAACGCCCTGCTCGCCAGGCAAGAAGTCGTTTTCAATGAGCATGCAGCATTCATTCATTCATTCATTCATTTACTTAGTATTGTTGTATTTATGTATGTATGTATTTATTCATAAGACACGCGAGTCTGAGCGCGAATCCATACATACTCATCAGGCAAGAAGTCGTTTCCTATGAGCATGCAGCATTCATTCATTCAGTCAGTCAATAATTAGTGTCGTATTTATTTGTTTATCTATTTATATATGTATGTAGGCATTTATGTATATACATATATATATATTTATGTATATATATAACTATTTATTTACCTATTTATATATTTATTTATTAATCTATTTATTTATATACTAGTGTATGGGGTGTTGCGAGCTGGGTTTGACAGAAAGTCGGTTGCAATTCGGTTACACTTCGCACGCCCATGGCACGTGGGTACGCGATGATGACACCACCACGACCACCACGACCACGACCACGACCGCAACCACGACCATGATTTCTTTATATATAGAGATTTACCCGCGAGTAAATCTACATACTCACCAGGCAAGAAGTCGTTTCCAATGAGCATGCAGAACAGGGCAAATTGAGGGCAAATGTACTTAGCTGTACTTAGTATTGTTTTTCCTGTATATATGTATTTATTTATTTATTGTCTTTATTTATATTTGACGTATTATTGTAATTAGGGAGCGGCATCTATATAGATCTATCGGTCTCTATATATATATGTATTTGCGAAGCCGATAGATCTATCGATATCTCTTGTCCGACGCCCCCCCCCGGTCCCGATATATCTATATATATCTACATGAGCCGTTTGAACCGTCGAACTGCTCCTCGCTCCTCCTATCGGCCTTCTTCGCCCTGTTCCAAATGAAATCGAATAGCCTTCTGAATGAATCCGGCCTACAAAGTTACAAGAGCGATCGGAAGTCGCCTGCAGCCGTCTTGGCCATTCTCGAGAAAGCCCCAACGGCTTCTAACTGGAGAGCAAACTTCGATGCGCGTATTGAAGAAGGTGGACCTTGCCTGTTGTTTTGCCGCGCTTGTGCCATTGGCGTCAGTCCCAACAACATTAGCAACTCTACAAATTCACACATGAAGGCGTGCAAGGGGGGCTCAACGAACGAAGCCGGCTGCGTTGTGGAACTGGACCTGGACAGCCCGTCAAAGAACACTCGCCAACAAAAAGGTCAGCAGCCTGGGCTCAAGCTTGGGGTTGCAGCTAGTGGGCTGATCACGAAGTTCACGTTGCCAGTAAGGAGCGCAAGCTAGTTCCCAGGGAGCTGCCTAGAAGCTGCACAAATTAGACAGTTTAAAGACTTTTCTAGGAACCTGATGTACGCTGAACTGCTGATGGTGATGAACTGATGATGGAGGATAAAAACCAGTAGCAGCTTCTAGGCAGCTCCCTGTGAACTAGCTTGCGTTAGTTTTGGCTGAATGACCAACCAGGGGAGCTGCCTAGAAGCTTCACAAATTATACAGTTTATAGACTTTTCAAGGAACCTGATGTTTGCTGAACTGCTGATGGTGATGACCTGCTGATGGGGGTAGGGGGGACTTCGCCTGGGTTGGCTCGGAGGCTATATCGTGACCGTCTAGTGTGTGACAGCGCCGGCAGCGAGCTTCACAAGTGGTTACTGAACTAAAAATAAATCCTGTATTTTTTTTGAAGGTATAAGGCACCTTAATATGATGCAGACTACATGTCAAATAAATCCCAGATTTTTCAGAGGCCTCCTTGAGGGTACTGATATACCAGATATACATCTATATTGCTATATATATATATATATATAGATCTATACGTCGGGGCAATATACATCTATTTGCCGCCCCCTAATTGTATTGTATTGTATTGTATTGTATTGTATTGTATTGTATTGTATTGTATTTATTTGTTTATTTATTTATTTACTTATTTACTTATTTATTTACTTGTTTACTTATTTATTTACTTATATATATATATATATAAGTATTTATTTATTTACTTATTTATTTATTTATTTATGGATTTATTATTTATTACCCGAAAAAGCCACAATTGTTGCATTGAATATTAATAAATTAATTATTTCCATTCATTAATGTTATTTAACATTATTTATTTATTTATTCAAACAGCGAGTAATTACACAATCAACAGGCAAGAAAGAAAATTTAAATGAGCATGAGAAAAGGAAAAAGTAATACATGTATAATGAACTAAGTATTGATTTTATTGTTTTTTCGTTATTTTTTGCTTTTAGGGGTGGGGGGGGTTGTTGGGTAGGGGGGGGGGGGCCGGGGTGGGGGGGGGAGGGGTAGGGGGGGACGGGAGGGGGGTGGGGCGGGGGGGGGGGGGGGTGGGGGAGTGTGGGTGGGGGGTGGGGGGCGGGGGGGGGGGGGGGTGGGGGGGGCGGGGGGGGGGGGGGGGGGGGGGGTGGGGGGGGGGGGGGGGTGGGGGGGGTGGGGGGGGAGTTTGGGGGGCGGGGTGGCGGGGTGGGGCGGGGGGGGGCTGGGTGTGGCGGTGGGGGGGGGGGGGGGGGGGGGGGGGGGTGTGGTGGGGGGGTGGGGGGGGGGGGGGGGAGGTGGGGGCGAGTGGGGGGGTGGGGGGTGGCGGGGGGGGGGGGGGGGTGGGGTGGGTGGGGGGGGGGGTGGGGGGGGGGGGGGGCGTGGGGGGGGGGGGGGGGGGTGGGGGGGGGGGGGGGGGGGGGGGCGGGTGGAGGGGTGGGGCGGGGGGGGGGGGGGGGGGGGGGGTGGGGGGGGGCGGGGTGGGGGGGGGGCGGGGGGGGGGGGTTGGGGTGGGGTCGGGGGGGGGGGGGGTGTGGGGGCGGGGGGGGTCGGGGGGGGGGGGGGGTGCGGGTGGGGTTGGGGGGGGGGTGGGGGGGGGGGGGCGGGGGGGGGGGTGGGGGGGGGGGGGGGGGTGGGGGGGGCCGCGCTACCCACATAACATAAAAACACAACAACTATTTACTAACATAATCCAACCCAAACCAACAAACACCTAACACTAAAGACAATACAACAACCAAACCCAAAAACCCAGATAAATTAAATAAAATATACAACTTCAAAAAATTTAAAAGAATACCAATCACATAACCACCAAGAATAAAGACACACCACACAAAATTGTTTCAAAACGTTACCTCGAAATCTACAAAACAAGCTTACCAAAATCTTTAATAAAACAAACCAAAGCGGTAATCCTACCCCGCTTCAATGAAACATCAACAACAATGGGGCGTGGTCAACCAAAAAAAAAAAAGGTTTCGGGGTTGTGTGTTTTGTTTCTCCAAAAACAAAAACCTAAAAACACAACAAAAAAAAAATATTCATCAAAAAAACCAAAAAAATACAAAAAATCGGTCCTGTTGTTGTCGGGGGGGGGGGGGGGGGTGGGGGGGGAGGGGTTGGTTTTTTTTGTTTGGTTGTTTGAAGAAAAAAAAAAAAAAAAAAATTTTGGGGGTGGGGGGGGGGGGGGGGGGTTTTGGTTAACAAAAACAAACAAAAAAAAAAAACAACATAAAACAATTTTTTTTTGTGGTGTTGTTTCTTTTTTTTTTTTTTTTTTTTTAAAAAAACAAAAAAAAAAAAAAAAAAAAATTGCCACACACGTACATGGTTTAAACAAATCACCGGTACGTACAAACACCCTTACATACTCACAAACACATACTCACGTACACACTTACTCACCAGTTCATGCATACAAACATACGAACATACTTACCAGGCAAGAAGTCGTTTCCAATGCGCATGCAGCACTATTTAATAAATAAATGAATTCATACATTAATTCATAATTCATTAATTAATTCATTCATTCATTTTTTCATTCATTCATTCATTCATTTGCTTATTAATGCTGTATTTATGCATTTGTTTATTTATTTGCCCGCAACTTCAAACATACTCACCAGGCAAAAAGTCGTTTCCAATGAGCACGCAGCATTATTAATTAATTAATTAATTAATTAATTGATTGATTAATTAATATGCTTATTACTGTTGTATTTATGCATTTATTTATTTATTTATCTACCCGCAACTTCAAACATACTCACCAGGCAAGAAGTCGTTTCCAATGAGCATGCAGAACAGGACAAAGTCATCCACAATACGCTCAACGTCCAGGGGAAGGAATGGGATGTCGACTGCACTGAATTCAAGCTGCACGATTCACGAAACAAAGCTTCATGGTGGGTCAAGGGGGGGGGGGGGGGGGGGGGTAGGAAGGAGCTGTGAGAGAGAAAGAACCCACACCTCTGGAAACCAACACACACAATACACACCCCACGCAAAACAGCTTGCAGGGGGGGCCAAAGGGGGGGGAAGGAAAGGGGGGGGGGGGGGGGTCAAGGGGGCAAAACGGGGGGGGGGGGGGGGGGGGGGGGTAGGAAGGGAGTGTGAGAGAAGAAAGAAGCCAACCTGTAGAAACCACACACACACATACACAACATCACAAAAACAAGCTTGCACAGGGGCACAGGGTGGGGGGGGGGGGGGGGGTATCAGATTACTCATTGACCAAATTGGCCAGCGCACGAAAAAAAGAAAAATGCGTTTGCAGTGCAAAGAGCCAACAAATGCCTTGATGACCCACAGGGGGGTGCAAAAAACTGTGCAAAACGCACAGAGGGGCAAAAAGGCAGCGCGCCAACGCGCAAAAGGCTTGGCTTGGCTTGGCTTGGCTTGGCTTGGGTTAGGTTGGTCAGTCACACACACTCACACCACCACCACCACACACCATGACGAAACAAGCTGCACCGGGGTCAAAGTAAAAAACAGTTGGGAGCCAGAAGTCGGGGTAGGGAGTGCGAGAGAGAAGGACCTACACCTCTAGAAACCACACACACACGCACACACAAGCACGAAAACACACTCACCAGAAACCACTCACACCCACACCACCCACTCATCCTATTTGTGCCTTGAGGATGAAGTTCTATGTACACTTCTTTCTTTCAAAAGTTGACCCCTCCCCTGCCCATGTACGACACCACCTTACGCAATTGCCCCAACTTACCAAACACCACACAAAAACACACGCCCACACAATCCCACCACCACACAAAACACAACAACACCAACACACCACACACGAACCCACCACCAACACCACCCACGCACCCACACACACTCCACCACCATATCTGGAACAAGTATGAAGATTCCCAAGCACACGGGTTTCTCTTAAGTTAGCTTTACACACGATCTGCTGCCGCCCACGTACGACCCCCACTCACCGCCGACACCCCACCCAGCCCACAAACACACACGCACAACCACTCCCCCCCCCCACCCCCCCCCCCCCCCCACGCCCCCCCCCCCCCCCCCCCCCACACCCACACCCACACACGCATCCCCACTCACCACATCGCCCCCCCCCCCCCCCCCCCCCCCCCCCCCCCCCTACACACACACACACACACCACACTCCACCCACCTATTTGGAACAAGATGAAGGAAGTTATGTGCACACGGGTTTCTCCAAAGTTTCCTCGAGGGTTGTCCCTCCCCGTGCCCGGGTACGACAACCTCACGCAGACCCCTCCAACCACACACGCACACACCAACACAGACACGCAAACACCCACACCCCACCACTCCCCTATCTGGAACAAGATGAAGTTCTAGCACCAAAGGTGTTCCAGAGTTCTGTTTGAATGTTGTCCCCCCCCATGCCCGTGTCCGACACCCACCTCTTGCAGACCCCCCCCACCACACACCACACACCACCCAACAGATACACACACCAAAACTCCCACCACCCTATCTGGAAAACAAGATGAAGTTTCCAAGCACACAGTTTTGCCAGAGGATTCTTCGAGGGGTGATCCCCTACCCCCACCCCGGGTTACGGACACCACCGCCCGCGACCTCCACACACACACACACACACACACACACACACACTTATCTGGAACAAGATGAAGTTCTCTGCACGGGTTTTGGCGGAGCCCCCCATATGTGGGGCGGGAGCCCCCGGGTCACCCCATTTTCTGTTCTTTTCCCCTATGCAGATGCCCCTCCAACCCCCCACCCCTCCACCACCCCGCATGCATACAAACACCCACACCAACCCACACCCACTCACCCTATCTGGAACAAAATGAAGTTCTCAGCACACGGGTTTTCCAGAGTTTCTCTCGAGGGTTGTCCCCTCCCCCCACCCGTGTACGACACCACCTCTCGCAACAGGCAGAAGTGGGGCTCATGCGTAACCAGCGAAAGCATGATCAGGTCTGCGTCAAGTTTTCCGTTTTACCATTTTTTTTGGGCATTGGCGGGTTGGGGGCGTAGCAAGGGCGACGTTCTCCCCCCCCCACCACCCCCCTAGGGGATGTATCCATGATTGGGTCACCCGCGCTGGGACAGTCGTGGCCTGGGGGGGGAGGGGGGAGAGGAGAGGGGTGGGTGGTGTGGTGGTGGAGGTAGTGGTGTTGTTGCTTGTGTTTCTGGTGATGAAGTCTGCATCAAGTCCGTACATGGCATGGCGCTGGTTGGGCGCGTAGCCAGGGCGACGTTTCTCCAGGCGGATGTATTCCATGATTTTGTGTTCACCCTCGCCTGGGACGTCATGGCCTGGGGAGGGGGGAAGGGTGGGGTGGGGTTGGGTGGGTGGGGGGTGGGGGGGGGGGGCATTTGGCTTTGGTGATGGTTGTGGTTGTGGTGACGGTGGTCATGTTGGTGTTGGTGTTGATGAGGTCTGCGTCAAGGCCGTTCATGGCATGGCGCTGGTTGGAACTGTAGCCAGGTCGACGTTTTTTTTTTTCTAGGCGATGTCTTCCAGGATTTGAGTGTTCCCTTCGCTGGGAAAGTCGTGGCCTGGGGCGGGGGGGGGGGGGAGGGGAGGAGAGAGGTGGGTGGTGGTGGTGGTGATGGTTGTGGTAGTGGTGGCTGGTGGTGGTGGTGGAGTGTGGTGGTCGCGTGGGTGCAGGTGGTTGGGGTATAGTGGTATGGTGGTATGGTGGTGGTGGTGATGGTGGTGGTCGTGGTGGTGGTGGTGGTGTCAGTGGTGATGGTGGTGATGGTGGTGGTGGTGGTGGTGGTGGTGGTGGTGGTGCTTTATTCAATTTTCACAAAGGGCTGGTGCCGTACTCACCCGAAGAGATAACACTAGAGCTCTGCCACAGCGGGTCTGTTGCTATCTTGTTGCGAATAAAGAAGCAATGGTGAACAACGAGGCAGCTCATGAAGGCGGTGCAAAGGGTGACTCATGATCTTATATTTTTTAATGACTCTAAGTGGTTTCCAAGTTTGTTTCGAGTTTTGCATCACCCGAAAAGAGGACACTAGGCTTCTGCCACAGCGGGTCTGTTGCTACCTGGTGTGAATGAAGAAGCGCAGGTGTTTTGTTTTGATTTTCGACTCACCCGAGAAGATGACACTAGGTTTCTGCCACAGTGGGTCAAGTGCTATCTTGGTGCCAATGAAGAAGCGCAGTTGGTTTGTTTTGAGTTCCAACTAACCCGAAAGGATATCACTAGAGCTCTGCCACAGCGGGACTAGTGCTATCTATATTTCAGAGGTGTGCACCCAGTAGGTTTGTTACGAGTTCTGACTCACCTGAAAAGATGACACTAGGTTTCTGCCACAGTGGGTCTGTAGCTATCTTGGTACGAATGAAGAAGCGCAGGTGTGCACCAAGGCGGTTCATGAAGGCGGTGCCAGGGGTGATGCAGTTTGAGTCAAATGGGTCGGTGGGGACCTCCTCACCCTTGGCCCTCATCTCCTCCATGATCTGTGCGGACAGGTGGGTGCGTGGGTAAGTGTGCATGTGTGTGTGTGTGTGTGTGTGTCAGGGGTGATTGCGGTTGAAGTCAACGGGTCGGTGGGGACCTCCTCACCCTTGGCCCTCATCTCCTCCATGATCTGTGTGGACAGGTGGGTGGGTGGGTAAGTGGAGCGGGTGGGTGCGTTTGCGTGCATGGGAGCGTGGCAGGGTGGGTGGGTGGGGATGGGTGGGTGGGTGGGTGGGTGGGGGGGGGGGTAAAGGTTTGATGCCTGTTTGCGTCAAATGGGTCGGTGGGGACCTTCTCACCCTTGGCCCTCATCTCCTCCATGATCTGATCGTTAAAAAAAAGCATCACACTGCATCACACCTGAATTCGTTCTTGAGCTGACTTGAATTCGCGTGCTTGCGTGTGACGTGGTGTGAGCGATGTGTGTGTAGTGTGTGTACGTTTGTGTGTGTGGGCGTGTTGTGTGAGTGTGTTGTGTACGTGGGGTACGTGGGTGGGTGTGTGTGTGGTGGTGGTAAATGTGTGTTCATGTGTGTGTGTTGTGTGTGCGTGCGTGTGGGGTGCGTGGGTATAAAAACCATCACCGAATTATTGAGCTGACTTGAATCCGCGTGTGTGCGTGTTTGTGTGTGTCTGTGTGTGTATGGGTGTGTGTGTGTGTACGTGCCCGTGCGTGTGTCTGTGTGTGCGTGTGCGAGTCTAAAAGGGATCACACTGCATCACACCTGAATTCGTTCTTGAGCTGACTTGAATCGACGTGAGCGCTGCTGGTTCATCTTTGCACGTGGAGCAACACCTGACGAAACAATTGAGCTTGATTAGGCATGGGGCAAACTATGCAGGACAGTATTGTGAGGTTGAGTTGATTAGGCACAGGGGAAACACATTGCGTACAGTATGTGGGTTGGCTTGATTAGGCACCGGGGCAACCATATGCAGTACAGTATGTGAGGTGAGCTGATTAGGCACAGGGGAAACATATGCAGTAACAGTAGTTGAGGTTTGAGCTTGATTGGCACAGGGGCCAATATTGCCGTACGTATGTGAGGTTGAGCTTTGATTAGGCCCAGAGGCAACATATGCAGTACCGTATGTGCGGTTGAGCTTGCTTGGCCCCAGGGGCAACAGCTGCAGTACCAGTTATGTGAGGTGAGCTTGATTTAGGCACAGGGGGCAAAACATAGGCCGTACAGTATGTGAGGTTGAGCTTATTAGGACAGGGGCAACATATGCAGTCCGTGTGAGGTTGAGCTTGATTAGGCACAGGGGCAACATATGCAGTACAGTATGTGAGGTTGAGCTTGATTAGGCACAGGGGCAACATATGCAGTACAGTATGTGAGGTTGAGCTTGATTAGGCACAGGGGCAACATATGCAGTACAGTATGTGAGGTTGAGCTTGATTAGGCAAGGGGCAACACATATGCAGTCAGTATGTGAGGGTTTGAGCTTGATACGACATGGGAAAAAATTAGCATGTACCGTATGTGAGGTTGAGAGCTGTTAGGCACAATGGGCAACATATGCAGTACCAGTATGTGAGGTTGAGCTTGCTTAGGCACATGGGCAAAATATTGCACGTACAGTAGTAGGTTGCGGGCTGATTACGCCACTATGGGCAAACATATGCAGTACAAAAAAAAGTATGTGCGGTTGAGCTTGATTAGGCACATGGGCAACCTATGCAGTACAGAGGGTTTGTAATGTGAGTTGGCTTGATTAGGCACGAAGAGCAGCCACCTGATAGAACATGCGCCTGATGAGGCATGGGGGAACATATTGCAGTACACTAGGGAGGTGAGACCACCACACCTACACCCCACCCTAGGCCAAACCACATCAGGCTACCGCACCCTACCCCACCCCACCCTACCAAACCCCAGGCCAGCAGGCCTCGCACCATCAATGGCCATACAAATGAAATGAGCTTTCACGGCTTCACAATCATGTCTTGTCCTGTGCCCCACGCCCACACCCCACCCCAGGCCACCCCACCTCATGCCACCCAGCACCTCACCCACACCCACACCCCACCCTACCCCACCGCACACCACCCCAGGCCACGCACCATCTATGGCCATGAAAAATGAGATGACTTTAATCTGTTCCCATGCCCTTCCCTATCATCTCATTCCATACACCAACCCCCTTGTACTTGTTCCTATGCCCCCCCCCCCACCCCCCACCCCACCCCACCCTCCAAACACACACCACACACATGCTCCCCCGCCACATAACACACCCTACCCGGACCCCCCCCCCCCACACACCACCACCCCAGGCCACGCACATCAATGGCCATGAAAATGAGTTCCCGGCTTCACAATCTGAATTCAGCTTCTTCAATGTATGTGAATGACTTCAATTCATCTTCCTCCTCTGTCATCTTCACCTGTGCTGCAGGTGGGTGGGTTGGGGTGGGGGGGTGGGGGTGGGGGGGAATATCATCTCTCCTCTGTATCTTCAATGTGCAGGCAGGATTGTGTGTGTGTGTGTGTGTGTTTGTGTGTGTGTGTGTGTGGGGGGGGGGGGGGGGGGGGGGGGGGGTCAAGATAATCTCTCCTCTGTAATCTTCACCTGCGCATGAAGGGGGTGCATTGAAGTTGCCTTACCAGTGGGTTTGTTGGTTGGGGGGTGGGTGGTGGTGGTCAATTAAAAATTTTTTTTAATTCCTCCTCTATCATCTTCACCTGCGCATGAGGGGGTGCCTGCAGTTGCCTTACACAGTGGGGTGGGGTGGTGGTGGCTGGTCATATATCTCCTCTCTATCATTTCACCTGCGCATGAAGGGGGTGCACGCAGTTGCCTTACACAGTGGGGTGGTGGTGGTGGTGGGGTGGGGTGGGGTGGTCTGGGGTGGGGGTGGGGTGGTGGTGGTGGTCAATATTATCTCCTCTTGTATCATCTTCACCTGCGCATGAAGGGGGTGCATGCAGTTGCCTCACACAGTGGGGTGGGGTGGGGTGGTGGTGGTGGTGGTGGTGGTGGACAAATATGCCTGTACAAAAATACACCTACAAAAATATACCAAACTGAAAAACACAATCACTAACACATGCACAAAAATACTCACCCCAAAACACACCTACACAAACATGCCTTCACAAACAATTAAACACTAGCACATACACGACAACACCTACTCAAAACTTATTCATAAAAATAACTTCACAAAATACACCTACACAAACATGCAACATAAATACACACCTACACAAACATACCTACATAAGAATAAACCCACAAAAAACATACCTACACTAAAAACACAATCACTAACGACACAAAAACAAAAACACACATATGCAAAACATACCTACACTTCAAACACAATGACTAACAACAAAGAAACAAAAACACACACATACAATACATGCCTACACAAAAACAAACACAATTACAAGATACAGAGCAACCATTCAGCGTACCTACACCTACACCTACACCTACACCAACACCACCTAACTACACCAACACCAAAACCTCACCAAACACCTACACCAACACCATACACTACACCTCCACCATACCCAACACAAACACCCACACCTACACCTACACCTAACCTACAACCATACACCTAACCCTAAACCTACACCGACACCTCCACCTACACCTAACCAAACACCTACAACACACCTACACTACACCTACACCTACACCTACAACCTACAGCAACACCTACACCTACACCTACACCTACACCTACAACAAACCCTACACCAAAACACCAACACCTACACCTAAACTACAACCGAACACATTGAAACCAACAACAACACCTAATCCTACACCTAAACCTCACACCAAACTAATACACAAACACACAACACAAACACACAAACAACCTACACCCAGCTTCTGCACCTACACCTACACCTATCCCGAACCACCGTACCACCTACACTACATCGACACCGACACCGACAACGACACCAACACCTAAAACCATACACCTAGCACCTACACCTACACCTACACCTCACCTACAGGCAACACCTACATCTTACACCTACACCTACACTACCAACAACACTACTACCCCAAACACAACACCTACACCTACAACTACACTAACAACTAACAACCAACACCAACAAATACACCTACACCGTACAGCCCGACCACCACCCCCGACACCCGCACACCCACCACCCACACCCACACCCTACACCTACACCTACACATACACCTACACTCACCTACACCTACACCTACACCAACACGTAACGCCTAAATCTACACCTACACCTAACACCTAACAACAATAACAATAAAACATAAACCTACACCTACACCAAAGCAGACTACCACCAAGCACCCAAACCCCACACCGACAACATACCCTAACACACACCTAAGCACGCATACACCTACCACCTACACCAACACCTACACCTAGACCTAAACCGACACCTCAACACCTACAACCTACACCTACACCTTACACCAACACCTACACCAACCCTACGAGACCTACACCTTACACCTACACCTACACGATACACTAACCTACACCTACACCTACAGGCCTAAACCTACACCTACACCGTACACTACACGAGTACACTACAACCTACACCTACACCTGGACAATACATGCGTACCTCGTCTCTGTTAGGTTGTGTACTCCAGTTTGTGGATGATAGCACTTCATGTCCAGGAAACAAGTTGTGAGCTCGCCAGTAAACATATGAGTACAAATGAAATTGGTCCAGTGACGCAGGAATGGAACTCCCGCAACATGTTTCCCACACGAAAAAGGTGTGATCTTGAAAACACCACGGTTTCAGATATTGCCGTACCAGGCGAAGAGTAATGTAATTGAATGCAGGGACTCACTGTTCCTACCCCTCCCGCCACACCATAATAGGTAATGCTACAAGTGGTAGTGATGCCGTACAAGACTGCAAGTTTATGACATGGAACTCCTGATAAGTTCCCCACACAACAGAGGCTACTAGATGAAAAACATGGTGCAGTATTGCCGTAACAGCACATGTAAGTACCATGCATGTAACTCCCTGCAACACGTTTCCCACACAGAAAAGGTTGATTTTTGAAACACATGGTGCTGTAATGCCGTTCCAGCACATGTCAATTTCATGTATGGGACTCCCTGTTACTAGTGTCCCACACAGAAAAGGATCACTGTCATATCTTCTATGTCTATGCAATTGTATGGTGTACCTGGAATACACAATTTGTGTAGTATATATAAATACATATTATAAATCATATCATACAAAATATTAAAATTAGAAATACCGGTATATATACTTCTGAAACAAAATATAATCTAAAATATAATATATATGTATATGTCTATCTACCGGTATATATATATATATATATATATATATATATATATATATATATATATATATATATATATATAGGTATATATCTATATATATATATATATATATATATATATAAATAAAGAAATAATGGTCGTGGTCGTGGTCCGGTAGATAGACATATACATACATTAATATTTTATATATATATATATATATATATATATATATATATATATAAATAAAGAAATCATGGTCGTGGTCGTTGGTCGTGGTGGTCGTGGTGGTGTCATCGCGTAACCGACTTAACCGACTTCCCGCCCAGCAAATTCACGCCTAGCAAATTCACGCCCAGCCAGTTCACGCTTTTAATCCCTCCTGCTTCAACCTCTGCCTGATCGGCCTCCTGCGAATTCTGCCTTGTGCAACCTTAACCTCCTGCGTATTCTACCTGTTGCATATCCCGTCCGATTTCTCCTTTTCCCGCCTGAGTTCATCCACCTGATTTCGGTAGCGCTACAGTTCGTCTTCCTACAAGCTTTCCCCCCTGCATCTCTGCAAGACCTTTCCCTTGCGTCAAGAGACCTGTCGCTGCGCACAACGGGAGGTGACGTGGTGAGTCAGCCGACCTGTCAGAAATGTCCGAATCGCATCCATCCCATGTCACAAACTTGACTGCAAATTCTTCCCACTGCATTGAGAAACATGTCGCTCCGCATTGTGCCATAGCAAGTACGCATCAAAGTTGACCGAATAAAAAATCTCGCTGAGCATTCTCGCCCTAACTTGACCGAACATCTCAAATCAGCAACTTGACTGCAACTTCTTCCCACTGCATCGAGAAACATTTCGTCGCTGTGCATTGTGCTATAGCGAGCACGCGTCAAAGTTGACTGGATGAACCTAGCGATGTTTCCAAGTCTTAGATCTAGTTGACTTCGGAAGCAGTTGCGGTGAACAGGATTGGTCTTCGGCCGAACTGAATACATGCTCGCTAAGAAGAAGCTTTAGTAAAATACAGTTGCGATTGCGCAGGTTCAGCTTTTTCAGTGGGGTCGACTATCGATCACAGCTGAGGTGGCAGGGAAGCAGGTCCGATGCTTATAGCGGAGTCGGATGATGCGCAAACGTTGTCGATGCTCATCGTCCCGTTTGCCTTTCAGCTATGGCAAAGCCCACAGCTGAAGTGAAGGAGGCAGATATGGAGTATGTGTGTGCTGGTGGGTGCGTGTAGGAGGGAGTGGAGGGATGAGAGTGGGGAGAGGGTGGGGGCTGGTGGGATGGCTGGGGTGGGGGAAGGGATGGAGTCAGGAAATATGTCAGGAAGAGTAAGGGAGTATGTTTGTGGGCGGGGGTAGATGGTTGGGTGGGGGTAGGGGGGGATGAGATAACTGAGGGGGGGGGGGGGGGGGGGGGGGGGGGGGGGGGGTATGGTGGTGTTTGTGTGCTTGAGGGTGCACGAGGGAGACCATCGCAAGGGATATGCGTCCGTCAATGTTTAAGTTGCATGCACTGCAGAGAAAACCGTTTTGCAATCCAGCCCAAAACAGGTGTGGCCAACGGGAGGGAAGGGGGGAGGGGGCGGATAATGGTTTGGTGGTGGTGGTGTGTGAATGGGGGGGGGCTTCAAGTGTAAACCATTATGTAACCAGCCCCCAAATAGGTGTGGCCAAAGGCCAAACGGGAACCGTACCATGATTGGTGTGTGTGGGGGGGGGGGAGGGGGGGTCTTCGTGAGAATAGGTGTGGCCACCGGCCACACGGGCTACCGTACTAGTATATATATATATATATATATATATAATATATATATATATATATATATATATATATATATATATATATATATATGTATATGTCTATCTACATAGATATATTATTATATCTCATCACCTCAGGTGCTGCTGCTGTAGCTGTGATCATCAAATTCATTTATTTAGGAATGAGCACATCTGTATTGGTGTGAGTATATCATATACTTTGAATATGTTGTGCATACCTCATCAACTCCGGCGGTGGTTCTGTAGCTATGACCATCACATTCATTTATTTAGGAATGAGTATATCTAGTTAAGTAGGAATAATTATATGCTTGGACTATGTGGTGCATATCTCATCACCTTTGGTTCTGCTCCTGTGGCTGAGATCGTCAAATTCATAAATTTAGGAATGAGTATATCTGAATTGGTGTAAGTATTTCATATACTTTGAATATCTTGTGCATACCTCATCACCTTTGGTCCTGGTTCTGTAGCTGTAATAATCAAATTCATGTATTTAGGAATGATTAAACCTGTATTGGTGTGAGTGTATCATATACTTTGAATACATTGTGCATATCTCATCACCTCGGGTGCTGGTTCTGTAGCTGTGATCTTCATATTCAGTAGTGGGTAGCGCTCAGACAGCCAGCGGTAGAACTTTGGAATGCCTGGTGTATGGTGTCAAAATAGGCGGTGGGTAGGTGGGAGGGGTGGGAGGGGGGACGGGGTCAGTGTTGGGGTTGATGTTTTGGAAGGGGGTGGGGGGTCAGGGGGAGTTTAGGTTTGGCTGTGGGTCGGTGAGTGTGAGGTGTGTGCATGTGTGGTGGTAGTGGTGGGTGGGTGAGTGGTGGATGGGTGGGTGGGGGCATGGAGGGGGGACTATTGGGGTTAATGGTACACATATATATGTATCTATGGGTGGCTGGTGCGATATTTACTTTGAGTCCAGATATGTTTGTGTGTGGCGATTGGATTGGTTGACAGATTGAGAGGTCTTGTGTGTTTGTGTGTATGTGTGTGTGTGTATGTGTGTGTGTGATTGGGGTGGTTGGGGGGGGGGGGGTTGGGGGGGATCTGTTTAGGGGACCATGCAGGACATGTGGGGCTTGACGCAACCTTACCCATGATTGCTCCTCGCTCTCAGAGCTCCTAAATTCTAGATCGGCTAAGTATCAGGAGTGTACAGAGTTTTGCGATACAGGATTTGGAAAGAAGAGCTGCAGCAGCAGCGGTGGACAGTACACACTCTGGATCGATCTGCCCTGCGACTAGCATTGGCAAAAGCAGACAGGCGTAGATCGCATCTCGTTCAGACAGGCGCGAGCGCAGTTGTATTGCGAGCGATTTGAGGGGGTTCGGTACGTTTTCAGTGCGCTGGGAAGCGTAAGGAGATGGACGTATGTATTGACGTGGACCACCACCTGTTGGCGCCTGTTGAAGTGTTGGCAGGATATCTGGAGCCTTGAGTTGGGGAGTTCGGCACCAGGGGAGTTTCGGCACTACCGGTACCGGTTCACCCAGAACGATTTAGCCAACTAGGTCCAACCCCTCACACACCCCTCTGTTCGGTTAAAAAATTATATCATGCTTTCAACGGCTCCGTCGCGGGCAGAATGATAGAACAAAAGTACCAGGTATGGTATAGTTACCGGTGAGGGTTCTAGACCCACCCGGGGGGGGGGGGGGGGGGGGGGGGGGGGGGGGTAAGCCCAGGGGGTGAGCTAGGGCCAGATCTGCATGTCTCTAAGCTGGTGCTCAGCCATCAGGGACACGATTTGTTATGATAAACCTTTAGCCGACAGATTCGTGGTGGAGCACCGTAACAAATATTTGTGCCACATGGTGCCACCGTTGACTGAACACCACGAACAAATTGCTCCAATAGTTCTCAAATAATCCGAAATCGGGAGAAGAAGTTACTATATTTCACTTCTTGCCAGCCAAATGTTTCAGCTCGACTTCAAAACACCCTTAGTCAAGATGTAACATAGTTTTTTAAAGACAAACCTTCCCGTTCTGGTTTTCAGATAAGACTTGCACAAATGTTACAAAGTCAAGCAGAATGCACTTTGCAATAACTCATGTGAGACAAATAAAATATTGGTGCGTAACAGTCATGCACTCATGCTATATTGATTCTTGAACCCCCAATTATTAAATTGTATGGATGAGTAAGCACCTGCTTGTGCATCTTTCACCGAGGAGGCTGCCACTGCTACTTGACTCACATTACGCCACCACCTGGGCCGATCTCCAGGGGACCCGCCAGGGCACCCTACTATTTGGTGGACTGCATTTAATTGCATCAAATTTTTTATTTACTCGAATTTGATTAAATCAAATTTGATTAGATGTGATTGAATGGTATTGAATCGATGGATGTTGTAGCATTGTTGACTACAAAGTAACGAAAAAGGGACGTTTTGCAGGGTTGCTGATTTTTGAGCAGTATTGAACATGCCAGTACTGTTATGCACGCCCAATAACCCCCCAAACATCTGTGTGTATGTATTGTTCTGCATATTCAAATGTATGTATGTATGTATGTATGTATGTATGTATGTATGTATGTATGTATGTATGTATGTATGTATGTATGTATGTATGTATGTATGTATGTATGTGTGTATGTATGTATGTATGTATGTATGTATGTATGTAATCCATGTATGTCTATATATATATATGTATGTTACAGTCCGGGGGGAGCCGCATAGGCTAAAGGGACCTGCCAAAACTCGGAAAACGTGATCACATCTAGATGATCAGAAGGGGCTTGCTGAAAAACACACACTGTATGAACTGGTCCCCAACGAATCAGAAGCACCAAGAATACAGCGGAGGATCTGAGTTGTAGTGTTATTTGGTTGTCAAGTCTTCTAGGGTTTCTGGGACAAGCCTTTAACTGCCAGCCGCTTAGAATGCTCCTTGGTTTCCAAGGGTATCGCACGGGAGGGGCTTGGATTGGACCCTAATGAGTGTTGCGAGCTAACTAAGCACACAATTGTGGAGTTTTGACAGACAAGTCTACAGGTAGGGTTTAGGGTTTAGGGTTTAGGGTTTAGGGTTTAGTTTTGACAGACAAGTCTACAGGTAGCAGCGTCAGGCCAGCCAGTTGCGCTTAGCTTACACCCACACCCTGATGAGTTTTATGACCAAACAGAGCATCAGATGGTGCTGTAATGTTGTCACATGTCACATAAGTAGGGAACGGCGATATGATATCATATGATGTCATGTCATCGTCCGATACCATATGATATCATATGATATCATATGATGCCGGTAGTCTGACTAGGCTAAAGGTACCATTTATATACAATATCATATGATGCAATTTGTATGATATCATACTCGCCTTGGGTCAAAATCATATGATTTGCCAGTGCCCACACATAACCGCATGTGGCGTGTGATACCTGGTCAACTGAATCATGGTTGGATTGGTCACCGCCTGGGGTAGCTGAGAGCGCGGGAACTGAGGATCTAGATTCTAGGGCCGAGCTGGGTGTCCATGCTTGCAGGGAGGACTAAGGCAAGCTCTTGGGGAGATACTGCAGGAGCCTGAGCGGGGAACATGGATGTCTGGGCAGGGAACATAAGGCTAGGATGAGTCCAACCAGCTTGCTCCAGACAGTCTGGCTCCTGCTTCACTACCACAGTGCTTTGCAGATACACAGGAGCCAACAGCCCACCAGTGTGCAGTATCTGCTGCTGCTGATCACCAATCAACATGGGGTCCCCAACCACCAAGGGGACCCCAACCCCACCAGGACCCCTAATCCCAGCATGGACTTCCTGAGGGGGCTCTGCATCCTCTTCTCCACTCATCCCTTCACCCATCCTCGCCTTCCTCCTCCTCCTCTCCCTAGGCACTGGACCATCCTGGTGACTGCTGGCAGCAGCTAGACACTGGCCCTGCACATCGTCAGTGCCCTCATCCTCCTGGATAGCTTCCTTATTGTCATCATTGACACCACCGTCTGCATTATCCACATTGTCATCATCGTGCGTGGGCAGCTCCTCCTTTGCCTCCTCCTCACTAAGCTCACTCATGTTCTCCTTGTTCTTCGAACCCCTTGGTTCAGGCTCTTTCCTTTTCCTTCCTACCTCACCGCCAGTGAACTCAGGGTCCTATTCACAGGATGATAAATGTTGGTTGGGGGCATATATCAGTTTAAATTTATTTATTCCGTTTTCGATTATTAAACTCTCTTGCCGTCCCACGTATATTTCTGTCAGGGCGTTAGACACAATACACATATAGGGAACGGCAACTAATATTAGTGTTTGAAAAACTAATATTAACTAATATTATTATAGTGTCACAATAATATCAGTTTTTCAAATAAATTTGAAATTCTGGTGAGATGACTCGTCCGACTAATATTATCTAATATTATTTATTCACTAATATTATATAACATAGCCGACCCCAATACATAAATTATGTGGTATGCTCTGGTATGCACAGCAGAGCACAAATGGGTAGGGAACGGCAAATCATATGATGTTGACCAAAGACGAGTATGATATCATATGATATCATACACAAATCATATGATTTAATATCATATGATTTGATGCCCCAGGCCGAAGTTACCTAGTCAGACCGCCGGCATCATATGATATCATATGATAACATATGATGACATGATATCATATGATATCATATTGCCGATCCCTACAAAGGGGGAACTAATTTTCTTCTGAAGACTTGTATTTCTAGAAGCTGCTATGCGTAGCCAAAGTAGCAGGGAGCCCTGGTGGGTCCCCTGGAGGTCGGCCCGGGGGCTCGTGCGTCGTTGTTGACTTGTGTTCAAATATGTCTTGTTGACTTGTTGACTTGTGTTCAAATATGACTTGTTGACTTGTTGACTTGTGTTCAAATATGTGGCCGGGAGCGAACGAACTGCCGCCTATAGGGGCTCAGGTTTGAACTACTTCTTGTAGCTTTGGCATACACACGATTTGGGACGCGATGAATCGAGGGACGGTGTGTGGGAGGAACAGGGATTGGTGACTGTCGCGATTTTGACTGGTAAAGCTAGGAGTAAGTTAGGTAAGGTCGGTACATTCATTCTGCGCCCACAGGGGGTTGAAAAAAACTGCGCGAAACGCGCAGTGGGGCTCAAAAAGGAAGCGCGCCAGCGCGCAAAAGCGCGCTCTTGGAAGTACCCTGATTCTCACCTCAGGTACTCCATTCAACTTCCTGTTGAGAAGAGCCTTCCATTATTTGCTCATTGCACTGCCCTTCTCTTGTTGTTGATGCTCAATGATCTCCTCGAACTTGCCCCTGTCAGAGGTCTTGAACAGCTTGAGGAGCAGCTTATCAGTGATCTTTGCCTCCCGCCCTCCCACACCTTCTTGGGGAAATTAAGACCATCTGTTCTCCTGAATGCGGAATGTATCTCTGAGTGTTTGTGTATATCCAGGGGTGGACAGATAGGCCAAAGGAGCCTGCCCAACCTCGGCACATCATCAGGAAAGGCTGATTATACCCCAATGAAAAACAATCTCAAGATTTGTTTAAAGAAGGGATTACGACAGATTCTCATGAGAGGACATGTGAGCATCTAAATTCAAGAATAAGAGCTAAGTTTTTTTGCCAAAAGCAGGAGTAGCCTAGGCCTCAAAATTTTCTGTAAGGCCGATCAATTTTTCTGAGAATGGGGCTGTAATGGCATGAACCATGGCGACATTTGGAGTTACTTTTCAGGTCATTCTGAGCACCTCATTAAGCGTGTGTGTGTGTGTGTGTGGGGGGGGGGGGGGGGGGGGAGTGGGGATCAGCCCTCATTTTGTTTTTTGCTAACTTTTTACTCAGACCTCCAAATGACATTCTGAGACCACCCATGAGTAGGCCTTGGTAAGGGTAGTCTATTGGCACCACTTTTGACCTCATGCAATAAGTATTGACCCCCCCCCCACACACACACACACCCAAACCCCAGACAAGACCAGAGTATGCGTGGGTGAATGGCTGTGTGAATGACAAGGGCAGTTCATTGGCACCAAGCAAGACCCAGGGGGGTGTATGGGTGGGTGTATGGGTGGATAATGTGGGTGGGTATGGGTAGGTGAGGATGAGTGGGTGGGTGAATGGGTGATATGGATGGGTATGGGTGGGTGGGTATGAGTGGATTTGTGTGTGGCAGAGTGAGTGTGTGTGTGAGTTTGTGTGTGTGTGAATTGTTGTCAAAAATTCAAGGAGAAAACATACAAGCATCACAATCGACGAAACATCCCCCTTCAGCACTATTATTAGCACACAGAGCTCACCTCAGGGCCGTGTGACAGGTGGATAGGGGCAAGCCACGCCAACTGCCTTTGGCAAAAAAATGTGAAAAATGGAAAAGCAGGTTGCGGGTTCGAATCTCTTTCATCCCCAAATGTCACTTTTTAAAAACAATCACAATTACGTCATGTATCCGTAAAACCATTTCCGTGCATGAATTACAATACCATACATGCTCACATTATATACATGGGACCACGTATGCGCCTTAAAGTCCACATTCTTCACGTATATGGGGTGTTGCGTTTCCAAATACCTACTTTGCACATAAACATCTCACGAAATACTTCGAATCAAGGTGTACTCGACATGTTAACCTATTTACAGATCACATAAGATCACATTTAAACGCCAAACACAGTTCTGCTCAAAGCGATGGGTATGCCACAACGCACCAAACTTTACAAATTTCACGTTTATGGGGTGTACGCGTTTCCAAACACCTACTTTGATCATCAAGATTTCACAGCAGACTTTGAATCAGGCTGCCACATCAAATTGAATTAAATTAAATGCATTATTCATTATAAAATGTCATTCAGAACGCGCCTCCAGTTGCCCTTAATGAGAAAACTCTAGGAATTGGACCCCGATTTAATTCTAATTTTTAAATTAATTAAATTAAATTAAATTTAAATTTTATTTTATTTTTAAGCAGGTACATACCAGAGCTGGCAAGAAAGTATGATTTGTACCGCATCATTTACATGGATACGGAATCGCTAGTACACCTCGATACCTCGATACTGTCGAGTTCATGTCAATACACCCAGGGAGGGGGCGAGATCTGAGTGTTAACAGTTAAAGGGGGTGGGTGGGAAATTGGACCCCTGAACAACTTTATTTGTATTTTATTTGTTACTTTCTGGCCAATACAAATGTAAAATGTCCAAGCGGAAGGAGATGATGAGCTGACAGGGCACGTTTGCCAGGCTGGCTGCCAGGCTGGCAGCCAAACCATGGACCTTGGCAGCGTCAGCACGACGCAAGCGGGACAATCCGAGGAAGCCTGCGCCCTGGTTTCTCTTTACACTTCCACTGGGTTCCGGGTCAAAGTCACCGCTGAGATGGGCTCGACAAGATCTGCAATTGTTAGTCGGTTACACCCGGGTATAATTGGTGGATGTCCTGGAATGTACATCCATGATGGATGCCTTCCAGATATCTTAGAGACCTTCGCACCCTGCTTTGCACGAGTGTCAGTCAGATGCGCTTTCTGCATTCTGGCCCCAACGAGGTCCCTAAAGCTGTCGTGTCTGTGGTCGAGCCCCCTCACCCCCACCCACATCCACACACCCACACACACGCACACAACCACCACCTTCACCCGCCCCCTCCCCCTCCCAACCCCAACCCACCCGAGCATACCCTCAGGCTCCAGAGAACGATTTGAGTAAATTAAATTGTGTCCCTTCTGCTGCTGCTGATAATTAAAGATAGACAGATAGAAAGCGCCTTCAGTTCTTGTAATACTCGGATGATCTAATCCAAGGGCAAGGAGCGCCCAATAAAGTTGTACAATGATAAAAAAAACTGAATATCTTGTTCTGCTATAGCCCCCTCTGGACACCCGAAGTGCCACCGTTTCTTTCTGTCTCTCTGTCTGTCTGTCTCTCTCCTCTCTCTCTCTCTCTCTCTCTCTCTCTCTCTCTCTCCTCTCTCTATCTCTCTCTCTCTCTCTCTCTCTGTCGTGTTCTCTACTCCGCTCTGTCTCTTGTCTGTCTCTCTCTTGCTCGTATCTGTCGTCTCTCTCTAGCTCTTCTGTCTCTATGTTCTCTCTTTCGGGGGGGTCTGTCTCTCTCTCGCTCTGTCTCTCTGTCGTCTCTATCTAGCAATTGTTATTATGTAGGTCTTTCTTGCTCGTCTCTCTGTCTGTCTCTCTCTCGCTCTGTCTATCTGTTGTCTTCTCTCTCGTCTGTCTGTCTCGTCTCTCTGTATGTTCCTTCGCTCTGTCTCTCGTCTCTTCATTTTTGTTGGGGTCTTGTCCCTCTTGCTAGTCTCTCTGTCTTCAGGATGATATTTGTCTCTCTGTCTGTCTCTCTGTCTCTCTGTCTCTCTGTCTGCTCTCCTGTCTGTTCTATCTTGCTCTGTTCTCTCTGTCTCTCTGTCTCTCTGTCTGTCTCTTTGTCTCTCTGTCTGTCTCTCTGTCTGTCTCTCTGACTCTCTGTCTGTCTCTCGGTCTCTCGGTCTCTCTATCTGTCCCTCTGTCTCTCTGTCTGTCTGTCTCTCTCTCGCTCTGTCTCTCTAGGTGTTTGAACGATCCTGGGCACCTCCGCGCCCAAACATTTGGCTCATTGTTGGAGTGCGCATGACTAGAGTTATCAGCATCGCAGCGGTCAAGATCCTTCGCAAAAGTTGTTCACTACTTTCGAAACTCCCAGCCCCCCTCCTTGCCAGGGACCTGCTCCTTGCCCTTTGTCTCAGTCTGCAGATCAAGTTTCTTAACTAATCGCCCCATGCCTTGCCCGTGACTGCTAAAGCGTTTTTCTGTGTCGCTTGCGACACTCGCTTAGGACTTAGGAGAGATAGGGGATTAGGGATGGGAGGTACCCAAGAGCAATTGGGGACAAGGAAGACGAGGAGAGAGAGAGAGGGAGGGGGGAGTTCAATGAAGGATAAGGGGGGGGGGGGGGGGGGGGGGGGGGAGTGAGGGGGGAGGGGCTTACTCTAGAGCAATGGGGGACAAGGAAGACGAGGAGAGAGAAAGGGAGGGGGGAGTTTAATGAAGGAGTAGGAGGGGGGGAGTGAGGGGGGAGGGACTTACCCTAGAGCAATGGCGGCGGCATCATATGCTAGGGCGGCCTCTACTTCATCAGTGCAGGGGCCAATATAAGTTGCAGTCCGACCATGCTTAGTACTTACGAGCCATCTCTCAGCAGACTTGTTCCAGCAAATACCCCTGCAGTGCGGTTGAAATTTCAAAACCTCAACAACCTTCAGGGAATCCACAACTCAATCCATCTTCAAAGGATTCTTAAAAACATTGATTCTGGTCACTGGAGTGTTTTGAAGGTTGCCAGCATTGTGTTTGGGTCGGGGGTTGAGAGCGTAGGGTGCACACAGTTTGGTATCCACCCAACGCTCCCCCATACGCTCCATCCAACACTTCACATCCGCCACCACAGCACCAACTCTATACCCGTAAACACTAGTGCCCTGGTTGTTCTTGTGGCTAGCCTGCCTGAAGCTTGCGATGAGCTCCTCTATCCCGATGCTGTCCAGCTCAGCCCTCTCCTCCTCTGCCAGAGGGAAGTTGATGGAGCCGAGTCGCCCTATCTTGCATGACAACCTATCAGGAACAGGGGTGTTAAGGTGGTGGCTGAAAGTGGTGGCAGGAAGGGAAGGTGGGTGAAGTGTGCCGGAGAAGGGGAGGGGAAAAAAAAGTAGTTAGAATTTAGATTGAATTGTTACAATGAGAGGAGGGAGGAAGCAATGAAGATAAACAGAAGGTACATGGCAATACATCGGCAAACTGCCCGATGGAGCACTGGGGTCGGGGATTACCGGGTACCTTGAGGGGAGCAGGGGTAGAACATAGCAGTATGACGGTTCAACTACCCCTTGACCGGGTAGGTGAGTCGAGGTCTGCTAGGAACTACTAGGTATCTAGAGGAAAATCGGCGGGCTGCCCGACTGAGCAGAGTAGTCGAAATCCCAGTAGGGACTTAGAACCTAGGAAGGTATACTTGGCGAACAGTGCCATTGTTTTATTTGTACTCATTGGAACTAGCAATTGAACCATAGGGTGCTGGGTACTATTACTGCAACGTAGGAAGGAAGGTCAACTGACAAAAGAAATGAACAACTGAAGAATCAAAGGGAACGGTGATAGAAGGGGAAAACCAAACCAACTGGTACGTGAGAAAAAGAGCTAAAACTAAGGCAAAAGAACTGACTATGAGACTGGAAAGAAGACCGAGGGATAGAGAGGAGGGGGACAACAGACTGGAAAAAAGTTGTATGCAGCGTCACAAGCGACGCGGAAAATTGGCGGAGTGTGCTGGCAACGGAAAGTAAGGTGGCAACGGACTGGAGCTGAGCGAAGCCAGTTAGTCACGACAGGTGGCTGACGTGTCAGGCTTCAATTTTTGGGTAGGTTGGTCTGTCGGTTGCACAGGCGGACAACGGGGTAACCCTGGGGGCTCCCGGCCCTAGAAGGGGGGGCTCCGCCAAAAAGAAGGACGCGCAACATTGCATGCCAGCACCAGGGTACTACAAAGCACCGCGGCAGCGCGATTTCGCGCACACTTTTTGAGCACCACTGCGCGTTTCGCGCAGTTTTTTCACCTCCCTATGGGCGCAGCGCGCAGTTTTTGCGCTTTTTGCACTACAAAGCGCTGACCGATTTGACGTTGGTGCGCTTTAAGCGCTGTACAATTTGACAAAATGTAGTACCCTGGCCAGCACCCTAGCCATCACCGCTGTTTTTCTTTGGGGCTCCTTGTCGCAGCTTCCGGGCAGCAAATCATCCCCGCCCTTGAGCCGCAGCAGGAAAGAACAGCATGGCATGCACCCACCTGTCCACAGCCTTAGCGGCTTCCTCAGGAGTCTCAAAGCTATTTGTGCTGATTGTCCGCGCAACCAAAATTGCAAAATTGATACAGTAACCGATGTATGATAAAGTGACCGTATTTATTAATATATAGTTAATTAATATATATAATATATAGAGCAGGGGGAGGGTAATTATATGGAAAGGGGAGGACGGTAGGGAGGGGTAAATCTGTTTGCATTTTTAGGTACAGTAGGAAATTATTCTGTTTGTATTTGTATGTGTGCGGTGTGGGTGTGTGTGGGGGGTGGGGTCTTGGGGGGGTGCGGTGTGTGGGGGGCGGTGTGTGTGGGGTGTGTGGGGTGTGTGGTGGGTGCGGTGGGTGCGGGTGCGGTGTGGTGGGTGTGGGGTGTGTGGGGGGTTGCGGTGGGTGGGGGGGGTGTGGGGGGTGGGGGGAGGTAGCTGTAACTGTTCTGTAACTAACCCACCCCTCAAAAAGTGTGGACTATAGTCAAACGGGAACAGCACTAGTAGTAATAATGCAATCATGGCATGCATCAAATTCTGTTCATATACAAATACAGAAGTTGGAACACTCACAAGTATCGCAATTTGTATCCATCATCAATTCCTCAGCATCAAGCTATCAGATGTGTCATCATCCTATCCAGTTCCAACACCAGAGATTAGCAGCACCATGTTACCTTTTTCTTCTCCTTGGAAGCACCATCCCAGAGACTCTCTGGTAGCTGAGCTTGCTCCTCAGCGTAGAGTTTGACTTGGCCCTGATACTTTTTACTGTTGCGTTCTAAGTCACACTTCACGAATTTGTAGCCATGCTTTGGGGCACCCACTTGCGCTCTACTGTCAGACACGTCTAGATCCTGTGGCATTGGATGGGTGGCCACACAGGTATGAAATCACTCTTATCCGTAGCCATGCAGTTCTACAGTAGCCTTGGGGCACTATTGGCAGGGAGTGGACGCTAACGAGTGACGCCAATGATGGCATGAGCAAACTTGACCGTACAAAACCGCACACGCCTGCGCTGCTTGCCCCTGTGTTAATGGCTAGGATTTGCCTTAGGGAATTGTTTTAGGCTGAGGTTGAGGCCATGCCGGAAGAGGTTGCACCAACACAGGAGACAGGTGTGATGAGGGTAGTTATTGTGTTTGTGTGTATGTGTGTGTCTTTTATGTGCCACCACAATAGATAGTATAACATTTTTCATGGCGTGATATGATTAGGGATCGGCATGTCAAATGATGTTGGCCAAAGGTGAGTATGATATCATATGATAATATCATACAAATTGCATCATATGATATTGTATTTAAATGGTAACTTTGGCCTAGTCAGACTGTGATGACATGATGGCATGATATGATGATATGATGATATGATGATGAGATATGACGACATGATATCATACAATATCATATAGCTGCTCCCTAGATATGATCAAGCAGACCCTTTTATTGTGCTACGAGACAGCACGGGATGAGGTAACTGAGCATGGGGTAGCTGAGGATACAATGGCTGAGGATGAGGTAGCGTGGGTCAGTTGAGGATGAGGCAGAGCAGGATGAGGTAGCTGAGCTTGAGGTAGCTGAGGATATGGTAGCTGAGGATGAGGCAACACAGGATGAGGTAGCTGAGCGTGGGGTAGCTGAGGATATGGTAGCTGAGGATGAGGCAACACAGAATGAGGTAGCTGAGCCTGGGGTAGATGAGGATATGGTAGCTGAGGATGAGGCAAAACAGGATTGAGGGAGCTGGGTGGGGTTGGGGAGCTGCAGATATGTGTTTAGCCTGAGGAGAGCAACCACAGGATGAGGACCTGATGATATGTTAAAATGAGGGATGAGGTAGCTGAGGAATGACGGCAAACACAGGATGAGGGGTAGCATGAGGTGGGTAGCTGGGATATGGGAGCTGAGGTTGAGGCAACACAGGATTAGGTAGCTGAGCCTGGGGTAGTGAGGATATAGTAGCATGAGGTGAGGCAAAACAGGATGAGGTACGAGGTACGGTTAAATGAGGATATGGTAGCTGAGGATGAGGCAACTGAGGATGAGGTGTAGTGAGAGGGGGGTAGCTGAGGATGAGGCAGCAGTTCCGTTTTCTTATGCTAAGCAAGGAATTCGTATTGATGATGCCTGAAATGAGTATGTGTAATGTTTGCAGGAAGGAATGTTGGGTCTTCTAGGTTGTAATGACAAGACTTGGCTGTTGGGTCTAGGTGGTAAGGCAAGATTGCTGTTGGGTCAGGTTGTAATGTAATGCAAGACTTTAGTTGGTCTAGGTTGTAATGCAAGGACTGCTGTTGGGGTCATAGGTGTAATGCAAGACTTGAGGTTGGGTCTAGGTTGTAATGCAAGACTGCGTGGGGTCTAGGTTGTTAATGCAAGACTTGTGTTGGGGTCTGAGGTTGCTAAGCAAGGACTTGCGTTGGGGTCTAGGTTGTAAGCAAGACTTTGATGTGGGTCTAGGTGTAATGCAAGACTGTGTTGGGTCTAGGTTGTAATGCAAGTTGCTGTTGGGTCTAGGTTTGAATGCAAGATTGATGGGGTTGGGTCTAGGTTTGATAATGAAAGACTTGTGGGTGGGTTAGGTTGTATGCAAGGACTGCATGTTGGGGTCTAGGTTGTAGTAATGCAGACTTGCTGTTGGGTTCTAGGTTGTAAGGGGGGGGGCCCAAGACTTGCTGTGGGTTCAGGTTGTAAGCAAGATTGCTGTTGGGTTAGGTTGTAATGCAAGACTGCTGTTGGGTTAGGTTGTAATGCAGACTGCTGTTGGGTCTAGGTGTATGCAAGACTTGTGTTGGGTTAGTTGTAATGCAAGACTTGATGTTTGGTCTAGTTTTAAGAAAGACTGCTTGTGGGGTTGGTTGTAATGCAAGACTTGCTGTTGGGTCTAGGTTGTAATGCAAGACTTGCTGTTGGGTCTAGGTTGTAATGCAAGACTTGCTGTTGGGTCTAGGTTGTAATGCAAGACTTGCTGTTGGGTCTAGGTTGTAATGCAAGACTTGCTGGTTGGGTCTAGGTTGTTGTTAATGCAAGACCTGCTGTTGGGTCTAGGTTGTAATGCAAGACTTGCTGTTGGTATAGGTGTAAAGCAAGACTGATGTCGGGTCTATCTGGTTGTAATGCCAAGACTTGCGTTGGGTCTAGGTTGTAATGCCAAGGACTTGTTGCGGTCTAGGTGTAATCAAGACGGCTGTTGGGTCTAGCGTTGTAATGCAAGTCTGCTGTTGGGTCCTAGGTGTAAGCAAGGACTTGTGTTGGGTATAGGTTGTAATGCAGACTTGCTGTGGGGTCCTCGGTTGGAATGCAGACTGTGTTGGGTCTAGGTTGTAATGCAAGCTTGCTGTTGGGTCTAGGTTGTAATGCAAGACTTGCTGTTGGGTCTAGGTTGTAATGCAAGACTTGCTGTTGGGTCTAGGTTGTAATGCAAGACTTGCTGTTGGGGTCTAGTTGTATTGCAAGGACTTGCTGTTGGGTCTAGGTGGTAATGCAAGATGCGATGTTGGGTCTAGGTTGTAATGCCAAGACTTGGTTGGTGAGGTTTGTAATGCAGACTTGATGTTGGGTTCTGGGTTGTATGCAGACTTGCGGGGTCTGATGGGTTGTAATGCAAGACTGCTGTTGGGGTCTAGGTGTAATGCAAGATTGCTGTGGGTCTAGGTTGTATGCCCGAAGACTTGCGTGGGGTCTAGGTTGTAATGCAAGACTTGCTTGTGGTCTAGGTGTAAGAAGACTTGCTGTTGGGTCTAGGTGTCATGCAAACTTGATGTTGGGTCTAGGTGTTGTAATGCAAGACTTGCTGTTGGTGTTCTAGGTTTGTAATGCAAGACTTGCTGTTGGGTCTAGGTTGTAAGGCAAGACTGCTGATGTGGGTCTAGGTCGTGTAATGCAAGACTCTTGCTGTGGGTCTGGTTGTAATGCAAGACTTGCGTTGGGTTATAGGTGGTAATTGCAAGCTTGCGGTAGGTCTAGGTGGTAAGCAAGACTTGCGTTGGGTTAGGTTGTAATGAAAGGACTTGATGTGGGTCTAGTTGTAATGCAAGGGACTTGTGTTGGGTCTAGTTGTAATGCAAGACTTACTGTTGGGTCTAGGTTGTAATGCAACGGAATTGCTGTTGGGTTCTAGGGTGGAATGCAAGGACTTGATGTGGGTCTAGGTTGGTAATGCAAGACTTGCTGTTGGGTCTAGGTGTAAGCAAGACTTGCTGTATGGGTCTAGGTGTAATGCAAGACGTGCTGTGGGTCTAGTTGTAATGCAGAATTGCTGGTGGTGTCTCTAGGTTGTAATGCAAGACTGCTGTTGGGTCTAGGTTGTTAATGCAAGACTTGCGTGGGTCTATGTTGTAATGCAAGACTTGCTTGTTGGGTTCTAGGTTGTAATGAAGACTTGTGAGTGGGCTTTAGGTTGTAATAATGCAAACTTGTGTTGGGTCTAGGTTGTTGTATGCAAGGATGGCTGTGGGTCTAGGTTGTAATGCAGACGTGCGGTTGGGTATAGGTGGGTAATGCAGACTTGCTGTTGGGTCTAGGTTGTAATGCAAGACTTGCTGTTGGGTCCCTAAGTGGGGGTGTATAATGAAGACTTGAGTTGGGTCTAGGTGGTAATGCAAGATGCTGTTGGTCTAGGGTGGTAATGCAGACTGCTGGTGGGTCTAGGTGTAATGACAAGGGACTTTGCTGTCTGGGCTAGGTTGTAATGCAAGACTTGCTGTGGGTTAGGTTGTATGCAAGACTTGCTGTGGGTCTAGGTGTTAATGCAAGACTGCTGGGGGGTCTAGGTTGTAATTGGAAGACTTGCTGTGGGGTTAGGTTTGTAATGACAAGACTTGCTGTGGGTCGAGGTTCTAGTGGTGGGGGTAATGCAAGACTGTGTTGGGTTAGGTGTTGTAATGCAAGCTTGTGTTCGGTTAGTAGGTTTAATGCAAGACTTGCTGTTGGGTCTAGTTGTAATGCAAGACTTGCTGTTGGGTCTAGGTTGTAATGCACGCCTTGCTGTTGGGTCTAGGTGTGTAATGCAAGGACTGCTGTTGGGGTCTAGCGTGTCATGCAAGACTTGCTGTTGGGTCTAGGTTGTAATGCATAGACTTGCTGGTTAGGGTCTAGGTTGTACTGCAAGACTTGCTGTTGGGTTCTAGGTTGTAATGCAAGACTTGCTGGTGGGTCTAGGTTGTAATGCAAGACTTGCTGTTGGGTCTAGGTTGTAATGCAAGACTTGATGTTGGGTCTAGGTTGTAATGCAAGACTTGCTGTTGGGTCTAGGTTGTAATGCAAGAATTGCTGTTGGGTCTAGGTTGGTGTAATGTTAAGGCAAGACTTGCTGTGTGGGTTAGGTTTGGAATGCAAGACTTGCTGTTGGGTCTCGGTTGTCATGCAAGACTTGCTGTTGGGTCTAGGTTGTAATGCAAGACTTGCTGTTGGGTCTAGGTTGTAATGCAAGACTTGCTGTTGGGTCTAGGTTGTTAATGCAAGGACTGCTGTTGGGCTAGGTTGTACATGAAAGACTGTGTTGGGTCTAGGTTTGTAATGCAAGATTGCTGTTGGGTCAGGTTGTAGGTGGTAATGCAAGACTGCTGTTGGGTCTAGGTTGTAATGCAAGACTTGCTGTTGGGTCTAGGTTGTAATGCAAGACTTGCTGTTGGGTAAGGTTGTAGGTACATGCCAGACTTGCTGTGGGTCTAGGTGTAAGGAATAGACTTGCTGTTGGGTCTAGGTTGTAATGCAAGACTTGCTGTTGGGTCTAGGTTGTAATGCAAGACTTGCTGTTGGGTCTAGGTTGTAATGCAAGACTTGCTGTTGGGTCTAGGTTGTAATGCAAGACTTGCTGTTGGGTCTAGGTTGTAATGCAAGACTTGCTGTGGTTAGGTGTTAATGAAGGACTTGAGTGGGTCTAGGTTGTGTAATGCCAAGACTTGTGGTGGGTCTAGGTTGTAATGCAAGCTTGCTGTTGGGGTATAGGTTGTAATGCAGACTTGCTGTTGGTCTCGGTTGTAATGCAAGATTGCTGTTGGGTCTAGGTTGTAAGCAAGGACTTGTTGTGGGTTAGGTTTGTGTAATGCAAAATTGCTGTTGGGTCTAGGTTGTAATGCAAGACTTGCTGTTGGGTCTAGGTTGTAATGCAAGACTTGCTGTTGGGTCTAGGTTGTAATGCAAGACTTGCTGTTGGGTCTAGGTTGTAATGCAAGACTTGCTGTTGGGTCTAGGTTGTAATGCAAGACTTGCTGTTGGGTCAGGTTGTAATGCAAGACTTGCGTTGGGTCCTGTGTAAGCAAGACTGCTGTTGGGCTAGGTTGTAATGCGACTTGCTGTTGGGTCTAGGTTGTAATGCAAGACTTGCTTTTGGGTCTAGGTTGTAATGCAAGACTGATGTTGGGTCTAGGTTGTATGCAAGAAGACTTGCTGTTTGGGGGTCAGGTTGTTGTAAGACAAGACTTTGTGTTGGGTCTAGGTTGTTAATGAAAGAATGTGTGGGGTTAGGTTGTAATGCAAGACTTGAGGTTGGCGGTCTAGTTGTAATGCAAGACTTGTTCCTGTTGGGTTCTAGGTTGTTGTAATCACAGACTGATGTTGGGTCTAGGTTGTAATGCAAGACTTGCTGTTGCGGTCTAGGTGTTGTAGCAAGATTGCTGTGGGTATAGTTGTTAAGGCAAGACTTGCGTTGGGTCTAGGTGGTAATGCAAGACGTGCTGTCGGGTCTAGGTGTAATGCAAGACTTGCTGTGGGTCTAGGTTGTGTATGCAAGACTGCTGTGGGTATAGGTTGTAAGACAAGGACGTGCTGTTGAGGTCTAGGTTTGGAATGAAGACTGCTGTTGGGTCTAGGTTGTAATGAAGACGTGCTGTGGGTATAGGTGAATGAAGACTTGCTGTTGGGTTAGGTGTAATGCAAGACTTGATGTTGGGTCTGGTTGTAATGCAAGACTGCTGTGGGGTTAGGTGTAATGCAAGACTTACTGTTGGGTCTAGGGTTTAATGCAAGACTGCTGTTGGGTCTAGTTTGTAATGCAAGGACTGAGGTGGGTTTAGGTTGTAAATGTACAAGACGTGCTGGTGGGGTCTAGGTTTGTAATGCAAGACTTGATGTTGGGTCTAGGTTGTAATGCAAGGACGGCTGTTGGGTCCTAGGTTGTAATTGTAATGCAAGACGTGCTGTTGGGGTCGGGTGGTTGTGAGGCAGACTTGCCTGTGGGTCTAGGTTGTAAGAAGAATTGCGTTGGTGGGTTCTAGTTTGTAATGCAAGACCTTGCTTGGTGGGCAGGTTTGGAATGCAAGACTTGCTGTTGGGTCTAGGTTGTAATGAAAAGACTTGATGTGGGGTCTAGGTTGTATGCAATACTGTGTTGGGTTCATAGGTTGTAATGAAGACTTGCGTTGGGTATAGGTTGTAATGACAGACTTGCTGGGCGTCGAGGTTTGTAAGCAAATTGCTGGGGTCTAGGTTTGTAATGCAAGACTTGTGTGGGTCTAGGTTGTAATGCAAGACTTGCTGTAGGTCTAGGTGGTAAACTGCAAGAATGTGTGGGGTCTGGTCTAGGTGAATGCAAGAGTGCTGTGGGTCTGGTTGTGTAATGCAAGACTGGCTGGGGTCTAGGGTTGGAATGCAAGACTACTGTTGGGTCTCGGTTTTTGTAATGCAAGACTTGCTGTTGGGTCTAGGTTGTAATGCAAGACTTGCTGTTGGGTCTAGGTTGTAATGCAAGACTTGCTGTTGGGTCTAGGTTGTAATGCAAGACTTGCTGTTGGGTCTAGGTTGTAATGCAAGACTTGCTGTTGGGTCTGGTTGTAAGAAAGACTTGCGGTTGGGTATAGGTTTGTAAGGCAAGACGTGCTGTTGGGTCTGGTGTGTAATGCAAGACTTGCTGTTGGGTTAGTTGTAATTGCAAGACTGCTGGGGTTAGGTTGCTAATGCAAGATTGTGTGGTCGAGGTTGTAATGCAAGATTGCTGTTGGGTCTAGGTGTAAGCAAGAATTGCTGTTGGTCTAGGGTGTGTATGAAAAGACTTGCTGTTGGGTCTAGGTTGTAATGCAAGACTTGCGT
>JACBWV010000798.1:0-35294 GCA_013435795.1 Chlamydomonas sp. ICE-L
AAAAAAAAGGGGAAAAAAAAGAAAAGAAGAAAAGGAAAGAAAAGGAAAAAAAAAAAAAGAAAAAAAAAAAACAGAGAAAAAAAAAAAAAAAAAAAAAAAAAAGGAAAGAAAAAAACGAAAAAAGGAAAAAAAAAAAAGAGAAAAAAAGAAAAAAAAAAAAGAAAAGGGAGGGGGGGGGGGAAGGAAAAAGAAAAAAAAGAAAGGAAAAAAGAAAAAGAAAAAAAAAAAAAGAAAAAGAAAAAGAAAAAGAAAAAGGAAAAGGAAAAAAGAAAGAAAAAAGAAAAAGGGGGGGGGGGGCACAGCAAGGATTGCGCCAAGCATTACCTGCTACTATCTACTTCCCACCATCACCACCATCACCACATCTCCCCCACCCACACTCACACAAAACAAAATCCCCTCCTCATCCCCCTCCCTAAACTCCTCCCCCCCCAACCCACACACTCACCTCCCCCACCTAAGCACCCCCTCAGGCCGCTGGGTGTGGTGGCACAAGATTGCACCAGCATTACCTACACTTGCGCCACCATCCCACCACACCACCATCACCCCATCCCCCCACATCCCCCCCCCCCACCCCACACACACTCACACAACATCCCCTCCCCATCCCCCACTGCCCCCCATGCTCTTGGGTGTTTCTCAGGAGATTGCACCCAACATTACCTAGCGACAGCCACCAGCCACCACCACACCACCATCCTCCCTCCCATCCCCCCCCCCCACACAACCACCACACACACCACACAAAAACCCTCCCCGGCCCCCACCCACCCTAGGCTTCTGTGGGTGTGGGCGCAAGGGATTGCGGCCAGCATTGGCCCAGCGACTGACCACCATCCTTTTGCAGCGTTATGCTATGCTGCACAGAGCCCACTGCAGGCTGCAACGCCGCTTTAAGGATATCAACACACACCCATGATCCGTGTCCCCCCCCCCCGCTTCTGGTGAGTGGTTTGTTGTCCATGGTGGTGGTAACTGAGGGGTTTGTCCATGCTGGTGGTTAGTGGGTGGGGGTGGTGTTTGTAGTGGTGGTGCTGGTGAGTGTTTGTCGTGGTGCAGAGTAGTGGGACAGGGGGGGGTAGAGAGTGGTTTCTTGCGAATCCCAGGAAGAGGGGGTAATGAAGGGGCCAGGCAAAAACCAACAGCAAGGCCCACCTTTAAGGAGGTCACGGACCATGCTCTGTCGCTGCTGGTGATGTTTGTCGTGGTGATGGTGTAGTGTAGAGAGGGGGTTGTCGTTTGCACCTTGGATATGTGGTTCGCCGATGGTGCGCCGGGTCGACCTCCCCCCCCCCCCCCCCCCCTGATGGAGCGGATTAGAGGAGTGGGTTGGGCTTTCATCGCTGTAAGATGAGGGGTGCAACGTGTGGTGGCCTGTGACTAATGCCCCCGCCCACTGAGGGAGGCGATATGAGGAGGTGTTGATTGACAAGACTGAAGAGGGGGGCAGATAAGGGGGGGGCCTGAGGACTAAGGCCCCACCCCCTCAGGAGGCGGATAGAGGAGTGGTGGATTTGCAAGCCAGCTGGAAGAGGGGGGGCGAAGGGTGGGGCCTGGCTAAGGCCCCCCCCCCCCTGATGAAGCGGAGAGAAGGAAGGTTTGGATTGGCAGCCTGGAAGGGGGGGGGGCAAAGGGGGGGGCCATGGACTAGGCCCCCCCCCGCTGAGGAGGCGGATAGAAGGAGGTTGGTCGTTTTGCAGGCCTGGGGAGAGGGGGGCGAAAATGGGGCTTCCTGGGTCCCTTTAGGCCCCCCCCCCCCTGAGGAAGGGCAGATAGAGAGGTTGTGGATTGTAGCCTGAAAGGGGGGGGCCAAAATGGGGGAGGCCTGTGACTAAAGGCCCCCCCACTGAGGAGGCGGATAGAGTAGTGTGTTTGGATTCAGCCGAGGAAGAGGGGGGCAAATGGGTGGGGCTGTGTAATAAGGCCCCCCCCCTGGAGGAGGAGGCGATAGAGGAGGTGGGTGGATTGCATCCTGAAGAGGGGGTCAAAAGGGGGGGTGGGCCTGGGACTAAGGCCCCCCCACGAGGGAGGCGGATAGAGGGAGTATTTTAGACTGTTTCAGCTGGAGAAGAGGGGGGGCAGAAGGGGGGGTGGGGGCCTGCGACTAAAGGCCTCCCCCCCTGATGAGCGATAGAGGGTGGTGGATTGCAGCCTGGAAGAGGGGGGGCGAAGGGGGGGGGCCTGGGACTAAGGCCCCCCCCCCCCTGAGGGAGGCGGATAGAGGAGTGTTGGATTGCACCTGGAAGGGGGGTCGGCAAAGGGGGGGGCCTGGACTAAAGTCCCCCCCGTGCCCATGAGGAGGCGTATAGAGGAGTGGTCGTTGCAGCCTGGAGAGGGGGGGCGAAAGGGGGCGCCTGGGTCTAAGCCCCCCCCCCCTGAGGAAGGCAGAGATAGAGAGGTGGTGATTGTAGCCGGGAAGAGGGGGGGCAAAAGGTGGGGGGCTGGGATAAGGCCCCGCCCCTGAGGTAGGCGGATAGAGGAGGTGTTGGATTGCAGCCTGGAAGAGGGGGGGGCGAGGGGGGGGGCCTGGACTAGGCCCCCCCCCCTGGGAAGGCGGGATAGAGGAGGTGGTGATTGCAGCCTGGAAGAGGGGGTCAAAGGGGGGGGGGCCTGAACTAATGCCCCCCCCTAGGGAGGCGATAAGGAGGGGTGGGATGGCGCCTGGAGAGTTGTGGGGCCGAAGGGGTGGGCCTGGGACGAAGGCCCCCCCCCACTGAGGAGGCGGAAGAGAGGAGTGGATTGGCAAGCCTGGAAGGGGGGGAGCGAAGGGGGGGGCCTGGGATAAGGCCCCCCCCACCTGAGGGAGGGCGGTGAGAGGGGGTGGTGGATTGCAGCCTGGAAAGGGGGGGCGAAAGGGGGGGCCTGGGACTAAAGCCCCCCCCCGAGGAAGGGCGGATAGAGAGTGGGGATTGCAGCCTGGGATAGGGGGGGCGAAGGGGGGGGGGCACTGGATACTAGGCCGCCCCCCCCCCTCCTGAGGAGGCGATAGAGCAGGGTGGTGGATTGCAGCCGGAAGAGGGGGGCAAAGGGGGGGGCGGGCCTGAGACTAAGGCCCCCCCCCCGAGGGAGGCGATAAGGAGGTGGTGGATTGTCAGCCTGGAAGAGGGGGCGAAGGGGGTGGGGCTGAGACTAAGGCCCCCCCTGGGACTAAGGCCCCACCTGGGACAAAGGCCCCCCCCCTGAGGAGGCGAATAGAGAGGTGGTGGAATTGCAAAGCCGTGAATGTGGGTGAGCAAAGGGTGCAAATGCTTAGAGCAACCAAACAACTAATCCACACAAACGCAAAACACCAACGACACAAACACAACCCCCAACCACCCATCCCCAACCCCAAACACTAGCCCCATACACCAACCCCAAACACCAAACTCCAACACCAAACAACAAACAACAAAAACACCAAACCCAATCTCAAACACCAACACCACACACCAACACCAAACAACAAACAACAAACACCAACACCAAACACCAAACACCGACCCCAAGCACCAACACCATACACCAATACCAAACACCCAACCCCAAACACCAAAACCCCATACACCAAAACCATACAGCAACCACATATACCAATACCATACACCAAACACCTAACACCAACACCAGCACCAAACACCTAACACAAACCACAAACACAAACACAAACCACAAACACAAACACAAACCACAAACACTAACACCAAACACAAACCACAAGCACAAACCACAAACCCCAAACACCAACTTGGTAATTCAGGTTGTTTACAGTACTATCCAGTTTCTACCGTTTTAGGGTTTAGGGTTCTACCCTGCTGTCCCCTGCTATATATTGTATATAACAAAACACCAACCCCAACCTAACCCCAACCCAAAACACCAAACACCAAACCCAACCCAAAACACCAAACACCAACCCCAACCCAAAACACCAAACACCAACCCCAAACACCAACAACGACACACAAAACACCAAACACCCAAACCAAACACCTACACCAACCCCAACCAAACACCAAACACAACCCAAAAACCTAACCCCACCCCAACCCAAAACACCAAACATCCAACCCACAAACACCAAAACGAACCAACCCCAACCCAAAGACACCAAACCCAACCCAAAAACATAACCCGCAAACCAAACACCAAACACAACCCAAAAACAAACCAAACACCAACCGAAAACAAGCAACGCTAACACCAACCCAACCCAAACACTCAAACACCATCCCAAAACAACCTAACAAACACCAAACCAACACAAACACCAACACAACCCCAAACAACCAAACACCACCGCCGACCCAAGACAAACAAACAACCACCAAAACACCACCCCAACCCAAAACACAAAACAACCCATCCAAACACCTTACACAACCCCCCAACCCAAACATTGCCAGAAACTCCAACCAAAAAAAACCTAACAACAACACTCAACGCCAAAACACCAACCCACCAAAACACAACACCAACCCAAAACACAAAACCACCCCAACCCAAAACAAACCAAACACCAACCCAAAAACACCTTACCCAACCCAAACCCAAACACCTAAACCAACCCAAAACACCCAACACCAACCCAAAACACAAAACACCAAAACCAAAACACCTACAACCACCCAAAACAACACCAAACCCCAACCCAAACAAAAAAACGAACACCAAACCCCACCCAAAACACCAACACAAACCCCAACACAAAACCCGACCCACAACCCAAAACCCAACACCAACCCAAACAAAACAAACCAACCACAACCCAAAACCCAACACCAACCCCCAAAACAAACCAAACACCAACCCAAAACAAGACCTAACACCAAACCCCAACCAAAACACCAGAACACCAACCCAAAACACCAAACACCACCCCAACCCAAAACACCAAACACCAACACCAGACACAAAACACGCCAACCCACAACACCAAGCCCAAAACACCAACAACCACCCAAAACAAAACCAACCCCACCCAAAACAACCAAACACCAAAACCCAAAAACGCCTACACCAACCCAAACCGCAAACAACCAAAGCACCACCACCACCCAAAACAACCAAACACCACCCAAAACAGCCTAACCCAACAACAACCCAACAACAAACACCACCCCAACGCCAAAACACCCAAACACCAACCCAAAACACCTAACGACCAACCCCGCAACCCAAAACACCTGAAACCAACCCGAAACACCAACACAACCCGAAAAGCACCAAACACCAACCTCAAAACCCTAACACCAACCCAACCCAAAAACACCAAACAGAAAACACCAACCCAAAAACCTAACAACACCAACACCAACCCAAAACACCAAACACCAACCCAAAACACCAACCCCAACCCAAAACACCAAACACCAACCCAAAACAAACTAACACACCAACACCACCCAAAAAAAGCCTAACACCAACCCAAAGAGCAACCAACAACACCCCCCAAAACAGCCAAACACCAACCCAAAACACTAACACCACCCCAACCCAAAACACAAACAAAACCAACCACCCAAAACTACCTAACCCACCCCAACCCAAACAAAACCAAACACCAACCTCAAACACTATCACCCCAACCCCAACCCAAAAACAAAACAAACCAAACACCAACCCAAAACACCTAACACCAACCCCAACCCAAAACACCAAACACCAACCCCAAACACCTAACACCAACCCCAACCCAAAACACCAAACACCAACCCCAAACACCTAACACCAAACACCAACCCCAAACACAAAACACCAACACCAACACCAACCCAAAACACCAAACACCAACCCACACAAACACCAACACCAAAAAAACCAAAAACAACCAACACCAAAGAACAACCCATAAACACCCCAATACCCACCAGTCACTCTGTCTTTCTTGCATCATTAGTTCCAATTATCATAGTCAATAAACAAATAAACTGTCAAGATCTTCTTGTTTGCTTCCTGACAATCCCAAACAATCCTCATCAAAGCACCAACAACCAACACCACCCAAACACCAAACCCACGCCCAACCCAAAAACACAAACCAACCCCAACCCCCAGACACCATACGCTGTTATGCTGTCATTAGGATTGCCAAGGCCTCGTACAGAACAAATAACTGCAAGATTCTGCTCTTTCTGCTTACACATTCCACACAAGAAGCTTCAAACCCAACCCCAATCCCCAGAAACACCAACACCAAACCAACCAAAACAAAAACACCAAACACTAACCCACACCCCAAAACACCAGCACCAACCCCAAAACTGCCAAAGACCAACACCAACACCAAACACCAAACACCAACCCACACAAAACACTAAACACACAAAACAACCCAAAACACCCACACCTAACAGCAACTCTGTGTGCTGCAGGAGGAGGCCAAGGCAGCGGCAGAACAAAGAACGGCAGATGCTGCTCTTGCTGCTGCACAGTCACACATAGCACAGCAAACACCCAACACCAACACCAACACCAAAACACCAAACACCAACACACACAAACACCAACCCCAAACCCAAACACCAACGCTGGTGTGCTGCAGGAGGAGGCCAAGGCAGCGGCCAGAACAAAGAAGTGCAGATGCTGCTCTTGCTGCTGCACAGTTCCCACAAGAACAGCAAACACCAACTCCAACCCAAAACACCAAACACCAACCCACACGAACACCAACCCAAGCACCAACCCAAACACCGAACACCAACCCTGGTGTGCTGTAGGAGGAGGGCCAAGGCAGCGGCAGAACAAAGAACGGCACAGATGCTGCTCTTGCTGCTGCACAGTCACACAAGAACAGTAAAAGTCTCCTATCTAAGCTAGCCAAGAGAGTGCCCTCTCTAAAAACAAGTTGACGGTCTCAAGGCTTTAGGTGCATGCACCCAAGCCAGCACTGTTTTAGGGTTTAGGTGCCCTCTCAAAGTGAAGATGAAAGTCTCTGGAATCTGGGGGGCTGCGGCCAAGACCTCATGCTATGGCGGGCTGCAACCACAGCTACATAGAGCTAACAAGAACAGCCCAGGCATCCTATCTGAGCTGGCTAAAAGAATGCCTTAACTAAAAGGAAGGTCACGGACTCTGGGCTTTGAGGGCTGCAGCCAAGCCGGACCGCTGACCTCATGCATTGGCAGGCAGCGACCACAGCTACATAGAGCTGACAAGAACATCCCAGGTATCCTATCTAAGCTGGCCAAGAGATTGCCCTCTCGAAAGTGTAGGTGACGGTCTCAAGGCTTTCGGTGCTGGGTCAGACAGTGCGAGCGCGCGCAGTCCCACCCCCAGACCTCACGCTTTGGCAGGCTGCAGCCACAGCTACGTAGAGCTAACAAGAACAGCCCAGGTCTCCAATCGAAGCTGGCCAAGAGAGTACCTTCTTTTAAACCAAGTTGACTGTCTCAATGCTTCAGGTGCTTCGCCCAGGCCGGCACTGTTTTAGGGTTTAGGTGCCCTCTCGAAAGTGAAGGTGACAGTCTCTGGGATCCGGGGGGGTGCGGCCAAGCTGGCCCCCAGACCTCATGCTTGGCGGGCAGCGACCACAGCTACATAGAGCTAACAAGAACAGCCCAGGTCTCCAATCGAAGCTGGCCAAGAGAGTACCTTCTTTAAAACCAAGTTGACGGTCTCAAGGCGTAAGGTGCTGCGCCCAAGCCGGCACTGTTTTAGGGTTTAGGTGCAGCGCCCAAGCCGGCACTGTTTTAGGGTTTAGGTGGTGCGCCCAAGCCGGCACTGTTTTAGGGTTAGGTGCCTCTCGAAAGTGAAGGTGAAAGTCTCTGGGCTCTGGGGGCTGCAGCCAAGCCAGCCCCCAGAGCTTATGCTATGGCTAGCGGCGACCACAGCTACATAGAGCTAACAAGAACAGCCCAAGTCTCCTATCTAAGCTGGCCAAGAGATTGCCCTCTCGAAAGTGTAGGTGACGGTCTCAAGGTTTTCGGTTGCTGGGTCAGACAGTGCGAGCGCGCGCAGTCCCACCCCCAGACCTCACGCTTTGGCAGGCTGCAGCCACAGCTACATAGAGCTAACAAGAACAGCCCAAGTCTCCTATCTAAGCTGGCCAAGAGAGTGCCCTCTCGAAAGGTTATTGAAAAAGCAAGAAAGGTTCATAGATGAACTGTAGGAGCTTACTGTCAGTACCACGAGGAATTCGGGACCGGCATATCATATGATGTTGACCAAAGGCAAGTATGATATCATATGATATCAAACAAATTGCATCATATGATACTGTACATAAATGGTAAATGTAGCCTAGCCAGGCCGTGGCCATCATATGAAATCATATGTTGACATGATATCATATGATGACGTGATATCATATGTTGACATGATCACATGATATCATATTGCCGTTCCCTACACGTAACGCTACAATGGCTATTAAAGGCATGGCCGCTTCTAGCCAGCTCCATTAAAACTTTTGCTAGTCAGGGGGTAGCCAGCTCCATAAAAATATTGTTGGGGGGTAGCCAGTCCGGGGGTGGGGGTTGAGGGTTTAGGGTTCACCGGTCACCCCGGACTGGCTACCCCCGGACTAGGATGATCCTTGGCCAAAGTCGAGTATGATATCATATAATAATGATAACGCCTGGTGGGGCGTGGTGTTAAAGGAGCCCGTCGTACGCGGGTGGGGAGCGGTCTCCTACCTCAACTGGACAAGCTACCATCGCGGTTGACAAAGACCTGCAACGCCAAGAGCGACCGAAGGGGAAGTCGAACCCCTGACTCTTCATCTTCAAGCGATCTGGTTTACCACTAGACCATCGTATATCACTGAAATGGGTTTGAGAGATTTGTGCATAAAGCAAGATGCTTTGTGCGTCTCAATATCATCAGCAGCTGTTCAGACCTGCCCACACTGACAAGGAGGAATTTTCGTCTGTGTACCTTGGCAGAACTTCTACTGCTGCTCGAACTGCTGCTGCTGCTCGAACTGTTGCTGCTGCTCGTGTATCACTGAAAGGGGCTCAGCAGGCGATAGTATTTTCGTTTATCAACACTGCACCACAGGGTCCTTCCATTGACCAAATTGGCCAGCGCTTTAGCGCACTTGAAAACAAGAAAACTGCGCTTTGTAGTGCAAAAAGCCCAACAATTGCTTGCTGCGCCCACAGGGGGTTGCAAAGAACTGTGCAAAAGGCGCAGTGGGGCTCAAAAAGGCAGCGCGCCAGCGCGCGCTTGGAAGTACCCTGCTGCACTATGGGATATATCATACAGGAATGCAGCTGAGTTTATTTCCTTGTCCATGGGCTAAATCTGTAGCTAGCTAGTGCATCTGAAAGCTGACACGGCAGGCATTCCAATGCAGCTGAGAGCTGTGGGCTTGGCCCTGTGGCTGGCTAATGGAGCTGGCTGAAAGCTACTGCAAGTAGCAAAAAAGCTGCGCAGAGCTTTTTTCGCTACTAGTAGCGATCGCTACCTGGGACCCTGTTATAATGGAGCTGGCTAGAATCTGGCACACGTAAGCCCCCCACCCACACACACACACCCACACACACCCACTCACACACACACACTCACACACACACACACACACACACACACACACACACACACACACAAATGGTGTTGTCGTAGTCCCAGTCTCAGCCCCCAAATGAGTAGCAAAAAAATGAAATAGTGCTCAAGCCCTGAGACATTGTTTCGTTTTTAGGGCTATGCGCAGCAGCTTCTAGGTAGCTCCTTTCACCCACCCTAGCGCCAACACGTAGCCCCCCCCCCCCCCCTCCCGAAAACGGTGCAGTGCTATAAACAGCATGCTTCTAATCAATCACAGCATAAAGGAAAGTTATATCATCTGCATAGGACGAAATCAAGGCCCCCATCGTTTACAATTTATTGGGGTTCAGTTCACCAGTGCTTGTTTTGTATTCCCATTATTGAGGTTAGGCAAGTCTATTTAGCCTATTTGACTGCGCCTAAATCGGCTATTTGGCTGCGCCTTAATTGGCTAGACTGTAAAAACACATACAGGTCAGCCATGTTCGTGATTTCATGTAGAAGGAGAGTGGACCCCAAAAACCGGTTGCACAAAAAAAACTGAAGTAGGGGTGAAATATCCCAACCCACCCTCCCACTCACTAAATCAACCACCCACCCACCCTCCCACTCACGAAATCAACCACCCACCCACCCACCCACCAAAATGTCGATAGGGCTTATGTTTAATCATAGGCCAGCCATGTAATTGCTTTCATATACAAGGAGAGTGGGAGTGATTATCCCCACCCTCCCACTCACTCAATCACCCACCCACCCACCCACCAATGTGTCGATATGGCTTCTATTTAATCTATACAATACAGCGAGCTAAGGGCTGCTCACCATCTTCCAATGCCAAATCCCCCGTGTGGTACCCATGTAAACCAGGGAGCCATCTACGCTTATTAGACAGTATAAAGACTTGTCCAGGTTTTTCTTTCGTTAGTAGCGCAGATTTTCTTCAAACTGGGTTGAGATTCGGTTGAATCTGTGCAGACACTTGAAGATTCAGTTGAGATTGGGTTGATTCTGTGGCAGTCTTTCTGCATATTGGGTTGAGAATAGATTCGGTTGATTCTGTGCAGACACTTCAAGATTCAGTTAAAATTCGGTTGGATGTGTGGCAGTCTTTCTTCATATTGGATTGAGATTCGGTTGAATCTGTGGCAGTTTTCCTTCATATTGGGTTGGGATTCGGTTGAGATTCGGTTGGATCTGTGGCAGTCTTCCTTCATATTGGGTTGAGATTAGGTTGAATCTGTGGCAGTCTTCCTTCATATTGGGTTGGGATTCGGTTGAGTGGGTTGAGATTCGGTTGGATCTTTGGCAGTCTTTCTTCATATTGGATTGAGATTCGGTTGAAGCTGTGGCAGTCTTCCTTCATATTGGGTTGGGATTCGGTTGAGTGGGTTGAGATTCGGTTGGATCTTTGGCAGTCTTTCTTCATATTGGGTTGAGATTCGGTTGAATCTGTGGCAGTCTGGAAAGACACTTAAAGATAGAAAGCTCTTTGAAATTTGAAATTGCGAACTGCTGCATTTACAGTGGAGGTAGACAGAACGCATGTATATATATCTATGTATATAAAGAAATCATGGTCGTGGTCGTGGTGGTGGTCGTGGTCGTGGTCGTGGTGGTGTCATCGCGCAACCGACTTAACCGACTTCCGGCCCAGCCTATTACCGCCCAGCCAATTCCCGCTCAGCCAATTCACGCTTTTAATCCCTCCTGCTTCAACTTCTGCCTGATTAGCCTCCTGCGAATTCGCCTCCTGCGTATTCTACCTGTTGCGCATCCCGCCCGATTTCTCCTTTTCCCGCCTGAGTTCATCCACCTGATTTCGGTAGCGCTACAGTTCGTCTTCCTACAAGCTTTTTCCCCTGCATCTCTGCAAGACCTTTCCCTTGCGTCAAGAGACCTGTCGCTGCGCACAACGGGAGGTCACGTGGTGAGTCAGCCGACCTGTCAGAAATGTCCGAATCGCATCCATCCCATGTCACAAACTTGACTGCAAAATCTTCCCACTGCATTGAGAAATATGTCGCTCCGCATTTTGCCATAGCAAGTACGCATCAAAGTTGACCGAATGAAAAATATCGCTGAGCATTCTCGCCCTAACTTGAGCGAACATCTCAAATCAGCAACTTGACTGCAACTTCTTCCCACTGCATCGAGAAACATGTCGTCGCTGTGCATTTTGCAATAGCGAGCACGCGGCAAAGTTGAATGGATGAACCTAGCGATATTTCCAAGTCTCAGATCGAGTTGACTTCGGGAGCAGTTGCGGTGAACAGGATTGTTCTTCGGCCGAACTGAATGCGTGATCGCTAAGAAGGAGCTTTAGTTATATGCAGTTGCGATTGCGCAGGTTCAGCTTTTTCAGTGGGGTCGACTATCGATCACAGCTGAGGTGGCAGGGAAGCAGGTCCGATGCTTTTAGCGGAGTCGGATGATGCGCAAACGTTGTCGATGCCCATCGTCCCGTTTGCCTTTCAGCTATGGCAAAGCCCACAGCTGAAGTGGAGGGAGGCAGATATGGAGTGTGTGTGCTGGTGGGTGCGTGTAGGAGGGAGGGGAGGGATGAGAGTGGGGAGAGGGTGGGGGCTGGTGGGATGGCTGGGGTGGGGGAAGGGATGGAGTCAGGAAATATGTCAGGAAGAGTAAGGGAGTATGTTCGTGGGCGGGGGGTACATGGTTGGTAGGGGGTAGGGGTGGAGATAACTGGGGGGGGGGGGGGGGGGGGGGGAGTACGGTGGTGTTTGTGTGCTTGTGGGTGCACAAGGGAGACCATCGCAAGGGATATGCGTCCGTCAATGTTTGAAGTTGCATGCACTACAGAGAAAACCGTTTTGCAACCCAGCCCAAAACAGGTGTGGCCAACGGGAGGGAAGGGGGGAGGGGTCGGATAATGGTTTGGTGGTGGTGGTGTGTGAATGGGGGGGGGGGGGGGGGGCTTCAAGTGTAAACCATTATGCAACCAGCCCCAAATAGGTGTGGCCAAAGGCCAAACGGGCACCGTACTATGATTGGGGGGGGGAGGGGGGGGGGGGGGGGGGGGGGGGGGTCTTCGTGAGAGTAGGTGTGGCCACCGGCCACACGGGCTACCGTACTATATTTCTATATATATATATATACAGAAATCATGGTCGTGGTCGCGGTCGTGGTCGTGGTCGCGGTCGTGGTCGTGGTCGTGGTCGTGGTGGTGTCATCATCGCGTACCCACGTGCCATGGGCGTGCGAAGTGTAACCGACTTGCAACCGACTTTCCTTACACCCGAGTCTTCGCCCAGCGATTTCAATTGCCGAAACAGCAGATGCGCTAAGCTATGCGCGCGCGCTCATTTCATGTCCACAACTGCCTCCTATACTGTGACTGCAATGAAGTGCAATGAAATGAGTGAGGAGATCCTCTCCTCGGAGGTCATTTGCTGACCCTCAGATCGCTTTGCATGGCGCTCGGAATAATAGTTTTCAGTGTATTGCTTCACGGAGCAACCTGCGGGCTGCGGCTCATGCTCCAGAACTTTCACTTCGGCTCATGATTCGGCTGGCCCTTGACTCTCACTTGGCTCACGCATGCGCACTTCTTTCTTCATCTCAGCATTACATTCGTCGTCGCATTATGCTATCACATCGCCTGATTCGCTATCACATCGCCCGATTCGTGATTGGAGGTAGTTCACTTCCATTCTCCAGCCTTTCTGCATGCTCTATTGATACATTCATCTTGCTGCGAGCTAAGACACTGGCGCGGCTCATGGTATCTCTGCACGATCTAAGTCCCTGCAACCCTGTGACGTTCTTCCGACGTCCGACTTCCTTCTTGCTGCGTGCTCCTTGCACCGCGTGCAATACCTCTTCAAGATCTTCCCCCCCACCCCACACGACTCACACCCTGCAACGATAAGGTTATTTTCGCGCTGAGCTGTAGCGAGTGCGTGACAGAGTTGACCGAGCGAAGGCCCTTTCGGGAAACAGCTTGCACGCCCAACCAGGTATCTATGCGCGAAGAGGAAGCTTCAGGTAAGCACCTTTGCTCTCGCGCAATTCCGATCTTTCAAGCTGAGTCTGAAAACTGCGCAGACGTTCGTTTGCAATTTCCAAAAGTCTTCGCATTTCCGCGTCGTCTGACGAAACGTCCAAACGTCGGCGTGATTTCGAACTCAGCTGGAAACATCATAATCGCTTCTGTTAAACCCATCTGCTAAAGTGGCCGAGAGAAGATCAGATAAATGGGAACGGAGAAGCAGGGAAGTGCGTGTGTGTTGGCGGGTAAAGGGGTGAGGCAAATTTGAGATTGGGCCTGGGTCGAGGTTTGGGCAGAGTCGGGACTGTGTGTGTGTGTGTGGGGGGGGGGGGGGGGGGGGGGGGGGGGGGGGGGGGGGATGCATGGGGAGGGATTAGTGTGTGGGTAGTTGTTAGTGCTGGGGAGGGGGGGGGGGGGGGGGGGGGGGGGGGGGGGGGGGGGCAGATGCATCAGGATTTGAAGTGGGGGAAACATGATGACTGTGTTTATGAGAGGGGTGGAGGTGAGGACATGTTTGTAGCCCATTCTGTAACCCAGCCCCACGGGCACCCTATTATGATTGGGGTAGGGGTGATGTGTGTCTGTGTGGCCACTGGCCACACGGGCTACCGTACTAGTAATATATATATATATATATATATATATATATATATATTTTTTTTTTATATATATATATATTTCTATAATATATTATAGTAGTATATACTATATATAATATATTAGTAGTATATATATATATTTCTATAATATATATATATATATATATATATATATATATATATATATATATATAGAAAGAAATCATGGTCGTGTTCGTGGTCGTGGTGGTGTCATCATCGCGTGCCCACGTGCCATGGGCGTGCGAAGTGTAACCGACTTGCAACCGACTTTCCGTCAAAGCCAACTCGCAACACCCCGCCTAGCGAAATGTTCAAATACCGAAACTGCAGATGCGCAAAGCTAAGCGCGCGCGCTCATTTCATCCCAACATTTGCCTCCCATACTATGACTGCAAGCAATTTAGATCCAGAGGATACTCTCCTCGGAGGTCATCGACCTCTGTCATCTGACCCTCGCTTTGCATGGCGCTCAGAATAATCGTTTCAGTTCATTGCTTCTTCACGGAGCATTCGACCATGATGCATGCCAACGGTCCTAATGGACAGGAGGGCCCGCAACACCGCCAGCCAGCCCTCAAAGCGAGCTTGCATGAGCAAGGAAGAACTGGACAGAGCCTGGCAGAGCCAACAAGAGTCGACGTGTGGCCCACGCTGCCCGACCCGAGGAGTTACGCCAGGCTCATAATCAAGCCGGACGTGAACAGCGCGATCCCATGCCTCAGGATGAACGCGAAGCTGCTAAGCTGCTCTTAGCCAAGCCAGGCGGGAAGACTTTGCTTTCCAACCTCAGGAGGTACGCCAGACTCGTAATCAAGCCAGACCTTCAGATCGTCATGCTTTTTTTCTCCGCCTGCGAGCGTTGCCACCGTTCATCTCACGCATGCGCAATTTCGCCATGCCATCGCATCGCCTTCGTCATGCATGGTTGGCTGGTTGTTGCGATTAATTCGACTTTGTTCAGATCGCCACGACCCTCTGCACACTCTTGCGCTTGCACCTCTAATCCCATATCTGAAAGCTCTTTTCGCTGTATCGAATATCGTGAAATACGATTTGTGCTGTTCCAAGAGTTGACCGAGTTTCAACTGGGGCACTGCACGAGAAGATGGAGCTGCAAGTTTGTAGCTTTGGAATTGCACTGGTCCGGTGTTCTCGGGGTGATCGGGATCTGAGCGTTCCCAAGTTGTTGGTCTGCACTTTCCCCTCTTTCTGCAAGATTAAATCCCACAGCCGGAGTGAAGGGTGTGAGGTAGGGAGGAGGAGAGTGTGTGTGCATGTTGGTGGTTGGGGGAAGGGAGGCTTTTGGCGGCGAAGGTGAGAGAAAGAGAGTGTGTGTGGATTGGGTGGGAAGAGGCCGGGGGAAGTAGAGGATACTGTGGGTCTGAATGTGTATGTGTGTGGGTGGGTGGGTGGGTGTGTGTGGGGGGGGGGGGAGGGAATACGTGTATGACAGGGGGGGAGGCCACAGCTGAAGCAGAAGGGGAAATGGTAGAGAGAAGAGGTGTGCGTCTGAGAGTGCAGGGGGAGAGGGAGTGTTGGTGTGGCCACCGGCCACACGGGCTACCGTACTAATATATATATATATATATATATATATATATATATATATATATATATATATATATATATTTCAGTGGGGTCGACTATCGATCACAGCTGAGGTGGCAGGGAAGCAGGTCCGATGCTTTTAGCGGAGTCGGATGATGCGCAAACGTTGTCGATGCTCTTCGTCCCGTTTGCCTTTCAGCTATGGCAAAGCCCACAGCTGAAGTGGAGGGAGGCAGATATGGAGTGTGTGTGCTGGTGGGTGCGTGTAGGGAAGGGGAGGGATGACAGTGGGGAGAGGGTGGGGGCTGGTGGGATGACTGGGGTAGGGGAAGGGATGGAGTCAGGAAATATGTCAGGAAGAGTAAGGGAGTATGTTTGTGGGCGGGGGCACATGGTTGGGTGGGAGTGGAGATAACTGGGGGGGGGGGGGGGGGGGGGGGGGGGGGGGGGGGGAGTACGGTGGTGTTTGTGTGCTTGTGGGTGCACAAGGGAGACCATCGCAAATCCGTCGATGTTTGAAGTTGCATGCACTGCAGAGAAAACCGTTTTGCAACCCAGCCCAAAACAGGTGTGGCCAACGGGAGGGAAGGGGGGAGGGGCGGATAATGGTTTGGTGGTGGTGGTGTGTGAATGGGGGGGGGCTTCAAGTGTAAACCATTATGTAACCAGCTCCCAATAGGTGTGGCCAAAGGCCAAACGGGCACCGTACTATGATTGGGGTGGGTGGGTGATTGTGTGTGTGTGTGTGTGTGGTGTGTGGTGGGGGGGGGGGGGGGGGGGCGGGGTCTTAGTGAGAGTAGGTGTGCCACGGCCACACGGCCCTACCGTACTAGTATATAATATATTAACTCCTAAACGCCCAAACAGCGATCCGAAGGGGAGTCGACCCCCCGACTCTTCGTTCTTAGCAATTCTGGTCTACCACTAGACCATTGTTCTCGCTAAAGAGGCTATATATATAACTATATATATTATATCTATATATAGAAGATAGATATAATATAAACATAGATACAAGATACACAGACATAGGAGGCTAAACAAGAGAGATAGGACAAGAGAGACAAGAGAAGAGAGAGCAGAGAGACAGAGAGAGAGGGAGAGAGAGAGAGAGAGAGAGAGGGACAGAGAGAGACAGAGAGACAGAGAGAGACAGAGACAGAGAGAGAGAGAGGGACAGAAGAGAAGAGAGAGAGACAGACGACAGATAGGAGAGAGACAGAATAAGAGATAGACAGGAAACATAGTACAGAGACAGAGAGAGAAAGAGGACAGATAAAGATAGACGAGACATAGACAGATATATAGGTATACAAGATAGGTATATAGATAGAAGAGAGATAATATATATATATATAGATATATACACATATAGATAGATATCATAACATAGATACATGTACAGATATACATATACATATGTACAGATGTACATATATACAGGTGACAGGGAGAGAGGACAGAGGACACAGAGAGACAGGGAGACAGAGACAGAGACAATACATAGACACAGAGACATAGACATATAAATAAATATAAAAACATACATACATAAAACAAAGTTACAAGACACAAATAAGTACATATACATACATGTAAAGAAATAAATACATAAATAATAAAGAATAAATACATACATTACATAAATTAAATAAATAAATACAGATAAATAAATTACAAAGACAAAACATAAAGTACATATACACAATACATTAAATGATAAATATAAAGTAAATAAAAGAAAGTAGAAATAAAAATAAACATATACACAGTATAAAATATACAAATTATAAAAATACAAATATAAACCATATACATATACATATGAAAATATATACATATAAATATACATATACACAGGTTACACATTGATTAATGTACATAGTAAATATATACATATACATGTTATTAATATATACAATACATATATATCACATATATAAGATATATACACTATATATATATATGAACATATACAATGTATATTACATAGACATAAGGAGAGATACATATATATACATATACATAAATATATAGATATAGAAATATAAATATATAAAGATAATATATATATAAAGTATAAATATATACTGATACATATATATGTATATGGAGAAAGAGATATATATATACATATATAGTATATAATAATATATATGATATATAAATATATATGTATATATATAGAGTATATATATATAGATATATATATATATATATATATATATATATATATATATATATATGTATATATGTATATTATATATATGTATATATATATACATATATATACATACATATATACATATATATATATACATACATACATACATATATATACATACATACATATATATATATATATCGGACCCCCTGCAGTGTTGATAAATGATAATACTATCGCCTGCTGCGTGAGCCAGTACACCATGGGCAGCAGACGTCTAGGCCAGGTCTTACAATCGGAGCACTCCAGGATTCACTCATGTTTGTTAGGCTTGCGTTGCACTGCTTACCATGTATTGTTCTGTCTATTCAAACGTGTTTCTCTGTCTATTCAAACTTATTGTTATGTCTATTCAAACGAATGATACAGTCAAGGGGTAGGCCAAATAAGCTTTAGGGACTTGCCCAGCCGTGACATTAAGGTAAGGGCTAAGAAGAAGAAGAAGAAGAAGCATCCAGACAGATAGGCTAAGATAGTTATTGTGCGATCAATCTCACATAGTATTGACGTTGTCAAGTACCATATTTGTAGGGCGCCGTACTGCGCTGTCCTGCACCGAACTGCTGCAATCTGCGGTGCAGCGTACTGCTGTACTTGTCAGGGAAAATGTAATCGTGAACAGATCAAATTTGTTTCGTCTTCTTTTTCATCTTTCTTTTTTACCTGTCTCGTTTCTTCTTCTTTTTCTTTCTCGTTTGTTGAGAACCAGACTGGAACTACCAGTATAGAAAGCCTTAATCTTTTAAAAGGATTATATCTTTTGAAAGGATTATATCTGCCTTTTTTCGCAAGCACAGGTTGGGCAACATATGCAAACTTAGAAGAATGTAACACAACAAAACAACATTTCCTCTTTAGTTAACGAAGGTTCTAATGGGAGTTAATTGTTTCAAACCGTGTATTGCCCTGTATTGCCGTGCTCCTGTCCAAAAGTTGGCAAGACGCCCGCCTCAGGGATTTTTCCCGCTCGTTTTATTCCCAGTATAGTTTTGATTGCAGATTTTATTTCGGCAGTTTTAGCGAAATTCTCGCTATAGAAAAGTCCCCCCCCCCCCCCCCCCCCCCCCCCCCCCCCCCCCCCCCCCCCCCCCCCCCCTTAAATGGCCCTAACAGCTACAAAGAGCTATTAAGGTATAAAAGCTCCAAAACGCTGTCCCTAGAGGAGGCCTAACCCCTTAAAGCTAGGGGAAAACACACTTTCAGGTTTGAAAAACAAATACTGGCCCGCCTAACAAACCCATTGCGTTGTCTCTGAATTCAAAGGGTTCATGCGGCGAGCAGGATTGGGCGAAATGTTAAATGGCACTAGAGTCATGAACGTTAGCTTGCGCGCAGGGTGCTACTAAGCTCGCCTTTTTGAGCCCCTCTGCCGTACGACACAACAAAGCACGAAAAACAAAAACGAAAAACTGTTTACTTTTAGAAATGTTTAATGTTGAAAAAATGTTGTATGCTCAGGTGGATGGCATCAGAGGTGATAGAGCACAAGCCATACGACACAACAAAATACAACGCAACAAAACACAACAAACAAAACACAGCACAGCACAACTGCTGAACAGGTGGGTGGCACCCGAGGTGATAGAGCACAAGCCATACAACGCAACACAATACAACTAAACACGACAAAACACAACACGACAAAACACAACACGACAAAACACAACAAAACACAGCACAGCACAACTGTTGAACAGGTGGGTGGCACCCGAGGTGATTGAGCACAAGCCATACAACACAACAAAACACGAGAAACAAAAACGAAAAACTGTTTACATTTTAAAATGTTTAGTGTTGAAAAATGTTGTATGCTCAGATGGATGGGGCCAGAGGTGATAGAGCACAAGCCATACAACACAACAAAATACAACAAAAATATAATAGAGCCCACCCCCACCACAACATAACACAACTGTTGAACAGGTGGATGCCGCCAGAGGTGATAGAGCACAAGCCATACGTCATGACAAAATACAATAAAAAGATAGCAAAACACAACACAGCACAGCACAACTGTTGAACAGGTGGATGCCGCCAGAGGTGATAGAGCACAAGCCATAGAACACAACAAAACACTACAAAACTTCACACAAAAACACAACAAAACAACACACAATACAACTGTTGAACAGGTGGATGGCACCGGAGGTCATAGAGCACAAGCCATACGACACAACAAAATACAACGCAACAAAGCACAACAAAACACAACAAAACACAACACAACACAACTGTTGAACAGGTGGATGGCACCGGAGGTCATAGAGCACAAGCCATACGACACAACAAAGTACAACTAAACACGACAAAACACAACACGACAAAACACAACAAAACACAACACAACACAACAAAACAAAACAAAACAAAACCCAACACAACAAAACACAACCCAACACAACTGTTGAACAGGTGGATGGCACCGGAGGTCATAGAGCACAAGCCATACAACGCAACACAATACAACTAAACACGATAAAACACAACACAACCCAACACAACAAAACACAACACAACACAACTGTTGAACAGGTGGATGGCGCCCGAGGTAATAGAGCACAAGCCGTACGACACAAAGGCCGACGTCTTCTCCTTTGGAATAGTGATGTGGGAGCTGCTTACAGGTCAAGTGCCTCACGGGGACATGACGCCGCTGCAGGTGTGCACATTGTTTTATTTTTTATATATACTACTACCTTGTATTGTGCCTTGTGTTGTGCCTTATGGGGACATGACGCCGCTGCAGGTGTGTACATTGTTTTATTTTTTATATATATAATACTACCTTTTATTGTGCCTTGTGTTTTGCCTTACGGGGACATGACGCCGCTGCAGGTGTGCGCATTGTTTTATTTTTTATATATATAATACTACCTTGTATTGTGCCTTGTGTTGTGCCTTGTATTGTGCCTTGTGTTGTGCCTTATGGGGACATGACGACGCTGCAGGTGTGCACATATATATATATATATACATATATTTGTATATATACATATATATGTATACATACAAAATATATAGGCATGCACATACGTATATGTACATCTATTTGTATATATATGTATACAGTCTTGTATACAGTTGTGTATATTTATATATAATGTGTTTTTTGCCTTATAGGGACATGACGCCGCTGCAGGTGTGTACAAATGGATTTAAATAATACTGTATATGTATAATATTATATATATGTGCAATGTGTATATATAATGCCCCTCATATTGTGGTGTACAGGGACATTACGCCGCTGCAGGAATGCATATATATATATATATATATATATATATATATATATATACTGATTACTTTTGTACAACTCTAACCACCACCATCGCCACCATCACAATCATCACAATCATCACCATCTCCACCACCACCACTATCACCACCACCACCATCCCCACCACCACCACCATCCCCCCCCCCCCCCCCCCCCCCCTCCACACACACACACACACACACACACACACAAAAAGCATTACCTAGCGACTGCTCACCACCACCAATACCCCCCCCCCCCACACACACACACACACCACCACCCCACCCCACACAAACAAAATCCCTAACCTCCCCCCCACCCCCACCCCCACCCCACGCACACACACACACCTCATGACCCCCTCAGGCTGCTGTGGGTGTGGTGCAGCAAGGATTGGGGCCAGCATCGTCAAGCGAATGCCCACCATCACCATCACCGCCATCAATCCCCCCCTACACACACACGTATACACAAAAATTCCCCTCCTCAATCCCCATTCCCAACCTCCCTCCCCCCCCCACCCCCCTCACACACACACACACACACACACACAAAATCCCCCTCCCTAACCTCCCTCCCCCCCTTACACACACCTCCCAACCTCAGCACCCCCTCAAGCCGCTGTGGGTGTGTTGCAGCCAGCATAACCCAGCAACTGCCCACCATCAACACTACCACACACACACACACACACACACAAAATCCCCCTCCCCAATCCCCCTCCCCGCCCCCCTCAGGCCGCTGTGGGTGTGGTGCAGCAAGGATTGCAGCCAGCATTACCTAGCGACTGCCCACCATCACCACCATCACCACCAATCCTCCCCCACACACACTCACACACAAAATCCCCCTCCTCAATCCCCCTCCCTAACCTCCCCCCCCCCCCCACACACACACACGCACCTCCCCACCTCAGCACCCCCTCAGGCCGCTGTGGGTGTGGTGCAGCAAGGATTGCAGCCAGCATTACCTAGCGACTGCCCACCATCACCACCATCACCACCATCACCACCAATCCCCCCCCCCCCCCCCCCCACACACACACGCACACAAAAATCCCCTCCCCAATCCCCCACGCCCCCCAGGCTGCTGTGGGTGTGGTGCAGCAAGGATTGCAGCCAGCATTACCTAGCGACTGTCCACCATCACCACCAACACCACCAATCCCCCCCCCCCCACACACACACACACACACGCACACAAAAAAAACCTCCCCGATCCCCCACGCCCCCTAGGCTGCTGTGGGTGTGGTGCAGCAAGGATTGCGGCCAGCATTGCCCAGCGACTGCCCACCATCCTTTGCAGCAGTTATGGCTAAGTGCTGGGCACAGAGCCCAACTGCAAGGCCCACCTTTAAGGAGATCACACCCATGCTCCTGTCGCTGCTGGTGAGTGTTTGTCATGGTGGTGGTAGTGAGGGTGTTTGTCATGCTGGTGGTAGTGGGGTGGGGGTGGTGTTTGTCTTGGTGGTGCTGGTGAGTGTTTGTCGTGGTGCAGAGTAGTGGGACAGGGGGGGGGTAGAGGAGGTGGTTGCTTGCAGCCTGTGAGAGGGGGTATTAAGGGGGCAAGGCAAAGAGCCCAACAGCAAGGCCCACCTTTAAGGAGGTCACACCAATGCTCCTGTCGCTGCTGGTGAGTGTTTGTCATGGTGGTGGTGGTAGTGTGAGAGAGGAGGTGGTCGTTTGCAGCCTGGGAGAGGGGGGGCGAAGGGGGGCGCCTGGGTCTAAGCCCCCCCCCCCCCCCCCTGAGGGAGGCGGATAGAGGAGGTGGTGGATTGCAGCCTGGAAGAGGGGGGGCAAAGGGGGGGGGCCTGGGACTAAGGCCCCCCCCACTGAGGGAGGCGGATAGAGGAGGTGGTGGATTGCAGCCTGGAAGAGGGGGGGCAGAGAGGGGGGGGGGGCCTGAGACTAAGGCCCCCCCCCTGAGGGAGGCGGATAGAGGAGGTGGTGGATTGCAGCCTGGAAGAGGGGGGGCGAAGGGGGGGGGCCTGGGACTAAGGCCCCCCCCCCCTGAGGAAGGCGGATAGAGGAGGTTTTGGATTGCAGCCTGGAAGGGGGGGGGCAAAGGGGGGGGCCTGGGACTAAGGCCCCCCCCCCTGAGGGAGGCGGATAGAGGAGGTGGTCGTTTGCAGCCTGGGAGAGGGGGGCGAAAGGGGGCGCCTGGGTCTAAGCCCCCCCCCCCCTGAGGAAGGCAGATAGAGGAGGTGGTGGATTGTAGCCTGGAAGAGGGGGGGCAAAGGGGGGGGGGCCTGGGACTAAGGCCCCCCCCCCTGAGGGAGGCGGATAGAGGAGGTGTTGGATTGCAGCCTGGAAGAGGGGGGGCAAAGGGGGGGGGCCTGGGACTAAGGCCCCCCCCCTGAGGGAGGCGGATAGAGGAGGTGGTGGATTGCAGCCTGGAAGAGGGGGGGCAAAGGGGGGGGCCTGGGACTAAGGCCCCCCCCACTGAGGGAGGCGGATAGAGGAGGTAGTTGATTGCAGCCTGGAAGAGGGGGGGCAGAGGGGGGGGGGGGGCCTGAGACTAAGGCCCCCCCCCTGAGGGAGGCGGATAGAGGAGGTGGTGGATTGCAGCCTGGAAGAGGGGGGGCGAAGGGGGGGGGCCTGGGACTAAGGCCCCCCCCCCCCTGAGGAAGGCGGATAGAGGAGGTTTTGGATTGCAGCCTGGAAGGGGGGGGGCAAAGGGGGGGGCCTGGGACTAAGGCCCCCCCCCCTGAGGGAGGCGGATAGAGGAGGTGGTCGTTTGCAGCCTGGGAGAGGGGGGGCGAAAGGGGGCGCCTGGGTCTAAGCCCCCCCCCCCTGAGGAAGGCAGATAGAGGAGGTGGTGGATTGTAGCCTGGAAGAGGGGGGGCAAAGGGGGGGGGCCTGGGACTAAGGCCCCCCCCCTGAGGGAGGCGGATAGAGGAGGTGGTGGATTGCAGCCTGGAAGAGGGGGGGGCAAAGGGGGGGGGCCTGGGACTAAGGCCCCCCCCCCTGAGGAAGGCGGATAGAGGAGGTGGTGGATTGCAGCCTGGAAGAGGGGGGGCAAAGGGGGGGGGGGCCTGAGACTAAGGCCCCCCCCCCTGAGGGAGGCGGATAGAGGAGGTGGTGGATTGCAGCCTGGAAGAGGGGGGGCGAAGGGGGGGGCCTGGGACTAAGGCCCCCCCCCCCCTGAGGGAGGCGGATAGAGGAGGTGGTGGATTGCAGCCTGGAAGGGGGGGAGCGAAGGGGGGGGCCTGGGACTAAGGCCCCCCCCCCCTGAGGGAGGCGGATAGAGGAGGTGGTGGATTGCAGCCTGGAAGAGGGGGGGCAAAGGGGGGGGGCCTGGGACTAAGGCCCCCCCCCTGAGGAAGGCGGATAGAGGAGGTGGTGGATTGCAGCCTGGAAGAGGGGGGGCGAAGGGGGGGGCCTGGGACTAAGGCCCCCCCCCCCTGAGGGAGGCGGATAGAGGAGGTGGTGGATTGCAGCCTGGAAGAGGGGGGGCAAAGGGGGGGGCGGGCTGAGACTAAGGCCCCCCCCCCTGAGGGAGGCGGATAGAGGAGGTGGTGGATTGCAGCCTGGAAGAGGGGGGGCGAAGGGGGGGGGGCTGAGACTAAGGCCCCCCCTGGGACTAAGGCCCCACCTGGGACAAAGGCCCCCCCCCTGAGGGAGGCGAATAGAGGAGGTGGTGGATTGCAGCCTGGAAGGGGGGGAGCAAAGGGGGCAAGGCTTAGAGCAACCCAAACACTAATCCACACAAACACAAAACACCAACCGACACAAACACCAACCCCAACCCCATCCCCAACCCCAAACACTAGCCCCATACACCAACCCCAAACACCAAACTCCAACACCAAACAACAAACAACAAAAACACCAAACCCAATCTCAAACACCAACACCACACACCAACACCAAACAACAAACAACAAAGCACCAAACACCAACACCAAACAACACCGCCCAAGCACAACACCATACTACCCAACCAAACACCCAACCCACCCACCCCAAACCCAAAACCCCATACACCAAAACCCCAACAGCAACCACAGAACCCAGACACCAAAACACCAACACCAAACACACACCAACAACACCAACACCTACCACAAACCACAAACACAAACCACACAAACAAAACACAAACCACAACACTAACACCAAACACAAACCACAAGCACAAACCACAAACCCCAAACACCAACTTGGTAATTCAGGTTGTTTACAGTACTATCCAGTTTCTACCGTTTTAGGGTTTAGGGTTCTACCCTGCTGTCCCCTGCTATATATTGTATATAACAAAACACCAACCCCAACCTAACCTCCAACCCAAAACACCAAACACCAACCCCAACCCAAAACACCAAACACCAACCCCAACCCAAAACACCAAACACCAACCCCAAACACCAAACCCAACCCAAAACACCAAACACCAACCCAAAACACCTAACACCAACCCCAACCCAAAACACCAAACACCAACCCCAAACACCAAACACCAACCCCAACCCAAAACACCAAACACCAACCCAAAACACCAACCCCAACCCAAAACACCAAACACCAACCCCAACACCAAACCCCAACCCAAAACACCAAACACCAACCCAAAACACCAAACCCCAACCCAAAACACCAAACACCAACCCAAAACACCAAACCCCAACCCAAAACACCGAACACCAACCCCAACCCAAAACACCAAACACCAACCCCAAACACCAAACACCAACCCCAACCCCAAACACCCCATACCACCAACCCAACCCACCACCCCACCCCAAACACCAAACACCAACCCAAACACCTAACACCAACCCCAACCCAAAACACCAAACACCAACCCAAAACACCTAACACCAACACCAACCCAAAACACCAAACAACACCCAACCCAAAACACCAACCCCAACCCCAAACACCAACCCAACCCCCAACCCTTCCCCACCCCAACCCAAAACCCCTAACACCACCAAACACCAAACACCAACCCAAACCCCAAAACACCAACACCAAAACCCTAACACCACCCCAACACACCCCAACCCAAAACACCTAACCCCCAACCCCAACCCAAAACCACCAAACACACCCCCCCACCCAACACCACCCCCCAACCCAAAACACCACAACACCAACCCACAACACCCACCCCCACCCAAAACACCAACACACCAACCAAACCCCAAACACCACCCCAACCATCTACCCCCAACCCCAACCCAAAACACCAAACACCAACCCAAAACACCGAACACCAACCCCAACCCAAAACACCAAACACCAACCCCAAACACCAAACACCAACCCCAACCCAAAACACCAAACACCAACCCAAAACACCAACCCCAACCCAAAACACCAAACACCAACCCAAAACACCTAACACCAACCCAAACCCAAAACACCAAACACCAACCCCAACCCAAAACACCAAACACCAACCCAAAACACCTAACACCAACACCAACCCAAAACACCAAACACCAACCCCAACCCAAAACACCAAACACCAACCCAAAACACCTAACAGCCAACCCCAACCCAACACACCTAACACCACCCAAACAAACACACAACCACCCCAAAACTCACCAAACACCACCACAACACCTACCCCAACCCGAACCCAAAACACCGCAACCCCAACTCCCCACAAAAACAAAACACATAACACCCAACCCCAACCCAAAACACCAAACACAAACCAAAAACACCAAAACACCTAAACCCAACACCAAAACACCAAACACCACCCAAACAACAACCCAACCCAAAAACACCAAACACCAACCCAAAACACCGAACACCAACCCAACCAAAACACACGAACACCAACCCAAAACACCAAACACAACCCAAAACACCCAAACACCAACACAAAACACCGAACACACACCCCAACCCAAAACACCAAACACCAACCCAAAGCCACCGAACACCCAACACTAACCAAAAACACAAAAACAAACAAAAACACAACCCCAAAACAAAACACCAAAACACAAAACCAAAAACACCTAACACCAACCCCACCAAAACACCAAAACACCAACCCCAAAACACCTAACACCAACCCCAACCCAAAACACCAAACACCAACCCCAAACACCTAACACCAAACACCAACCCCAAACACAAAACACCAACACCAACACCAACCCAAAACACCAAACACCAACCCACACAAACACCAACACCAAACACCAAAAAACAACCCAAACACCAAAAACAACCCAAAACACCCAATACCCACCAGCAACTCTGGTGTGCTGCAGCAGGAGGCCAAGGCAGAGGCAGAACAAAGAACGGCAGATGCTGCTGTTGCTGCTGACAGTCACACAAGCTCAGCAAACACCAACACCAACACCAACCCAAAACACCAAACACCAACCCCAACCCAAAACACAAAACACCAACCCCAACCCCCAAACACCAACGCTGGTATGCGTCAGGAGGAGGCCAAGGCCGCGACAGAACAAAGAACTGCAGATGCTGCTCTTGCTGCTGCACAGTCACACAAGCACTTCAAACACCAACCCCATCCCAAAACACCAACACCAACCCAAAACACCAAACACTAACCCACACCCCAAACACCAACACCAACCCCAAAACTGCAAAGACCAACACCAACACCAAACACCAAACACCAACCCACACAAACACTAAACACCAAAAACAACCCAAAACACCCACACCTAACAGCAACTCTGGTGTGCTGCAGGAGGAGGCCAAGGCAGCGGCAGAACAAAGAACGGCAGATGCTGCTCTTGCTGCTGCACAGTCACACAAGCACAGCAAACACCAACACCAACACCAACCCAAAACACCAAACACCAACACACACAAACACCAACCCCAAACCCAAACACCAACGCTGGTGTGCTGCAGGAGGAGGCCAAGGCAGCGGCAGAACAAAGAAGTGCAGATGCTGCTCTTGCTGCTGCACAGTCACACAAGAACAGCAAACACCAACTCCAACCCAAAACACCAAACACCAACCCACACGAACACCAACCCAAGCACCAACCCAAACACCGAACACCAACCCTGGTGTGCTGTAGGAGGAGGCCAAGGCAGCGGCAGAACAAAGAACGGCAGATGCTGCTCTTGCTGCTGCACAGTCACACAAGAACAGTAAAAGTCTCCTATCTAAGCTAGCCAAGAGAGTGCCCTCTCTAAAAACAAGTTGACGGTCTCAAGGCTTTAGGTGCAGCACCCAAGCCAGCACTGTTTTAGGGTTTAGGTGCCCTCTCAAAAGTGAAGATGAAAGTCTCTGGAATCTGGGGGGCTGCGGCCAAGACCTCATGCTATGGCGGGCTGCAACCACAGCTACATAGAGCTAACAAGAACAGCCCAGGCATCCTATCTGAGCTGGCTAAAAGAATGCCTTAACTAAAAGGAAGGTCACGGACTCTGGGCTTTGAGGGCTGCAGCCAAGCCGGACCGCTGACCTCATGCATTGGCAGGCAGCGACCACAGCTACATAGAGCTGACAAGAACATCCCAGGTATCCTATCTAAGCTGGCCAAGAGATTGCCCTCTCGAAAGTGTAGGTGACGGTCTCAAGGCTTTCGGTGCTGGGTCAGACAGTGCGAGCGCGCGCAGTCCCACCCCCAGACCTCACGCTTTGGCAGGCTGCAGCCACAGCTACGTAGAGCTAACAAGAACAGCCCAGGTCTCCAATCGAAGCTGGCCAAGAGAGTACCTTCTTTTAAACCAAGTTGACTGTCTCAATGCTTCAGGTGCTTCGCCCAGGCCGGCACTGTTTTAGGGTTTAGGTGCCCTCTCGAAAGTGAAGGTGACAGTCTCTGGGATCCGGGGGGGTGCGGCCAAGCTGGCCCCCAGACCTCATGCTTGGCGGGCAGCGACCACAGCTACATAGAGCTAACAAGAACAGCCCAGGTCTCCAATCGAAGCTGGCCAAGAGAGTACCTTCTTTAAAACCAAGTTGACGGTCTCAAGGCGTAAGGTGCTGCGCCCAAGCCGGCACTGTTTTAGGGTTTAGGTGCAGCGCCCAAGCCGGCACTGTTTTAGGGTTTAGGTGCAGCGCCCAAGCCGGCACTGTTTTAGGGTTTAGGTGGTGCGCCCAAGCCGGCACTGTTTTAGGGTTTAGGTGCCCTCTCGAAAGTGAAGGTGAAAGTCTCTGGGCTCTGGGGGCTGCAGCCAAGCCAGCCCCCAGAGCTTATGCTATGGCTAGCGGCGACCACAGCTACATAGAGCTAACAAGAACAGCCCAAGTCTCCTATCTAAGCTGGCCAAGAGATTGCCCTCTCGAAAGTGTAGGTGACGGTCTCAAGGTTTTCGGTGCTGGGTCAGACAGTGCGAGCGCGCGCAGTCCCACCCCCAGACCTCACGCTTTGGCAGGCTGCAGCCACAGCTACATAGAGCTAACAAGAACAGCCCAAGTCTCCTATCTAAGCTGGCCAAGAGAGTGCCCTCTCGAAAGGTTATTGAAAAAGCAAGAAAGGTTCATAGATGAACTGTAGGAGCTTACTGTCAGTACCACGAGGAATTCGGGACCGGCATATCATATGATGTTGACCAAAGGCAAGTATGATATCATATGATATCAAACAAATTGCATCATATGATACTGTACATAAATGGTAAATGTAGCCTAGCCAGGCCGTGGCCATCATATGAAATCATATGTTGACATGATATCATATGATGACGTGATATCATATGTTGACATGATCACATGATATCATATTGCCGTTCCCTACACGTAACGCTACAATGGCTATTAAAGGCATGGCCGCTTCTAGCCAGCTCCATTAAAACTTTTGCTAGTCAGGGGGTAGCCAGCTCCATAAAAATATTGTTGGGGGGTAGCCAGTCCGGGGGTGGGGGTTGAGGGTTTAGGGTTCACCGGTCACCCCGGACTGGCTACCCCCGGACTAGGATGATCCTTGGCCAAAGTCGAGTATGATATCATATAATAATGATAACGCCTGGTGGGGCGTGGTGTTAAAGGAGCCCGTCGTACGCGGGTGGGGAGCGGTCTCCTACCTCAACTGGACAAGCTACCATCGCGGTTGACAAAGACCTGCAACGCCAAGAGCGACCGAAGGGGAAGTCGAACCCCTGACTCTTCATCTTCAAGCGATCTGGTTTACCACTAGACCATCGTATATCACTGAAATGGGTTTGAGAGATTTGTGCATAAAGCAAGATGCTTTGTGCGTCTCAATATCATCAGCAGCTGTTCAGACCTGCCCACACTGACAAGGAGGAATTTTCGTCTGTGTACCTTGGCAGAACTTCTACTGCTGCTCGAACTGCTGCTGCTGCTCGAACTGTTGCTGCTGCTCGTGTATCACTGAAAGGGGCTCAGCAGGCGATAGTATTTTCGTTTATCAACACTGCACCACAGGGTCCTTCCATTGACCAAATTGGCCAGCGCTTTAGCGCACTTGAAAACAAGAAAACTGCGCTTTGTAGTGCAAAAAGCCCAACAATTGCTTGCTGCGCCCACAGGGGGTTGCAAAGAACTGTGCAAAAGGCGCAGTGGGGCTCAAAAAGGCAGCGCGCCAGCGCGCGCTTGGAAGTACCCTGCTGCACTATGGGATATATCATACAGGAATGCAGCTGAGTTTATTTCCTTGTCCATGGGCTAAATCTGTAGCTAGCTAGTGCATCTGAAAGCTGACACGGCAGGCATTCCAATGCAGCTGAGAGCTGTGGGCTTGGCCCTGTGGCTGGCTAATGGAGCTGGCTGAAAGCTACTGCAAGTAGCAAAAAAGCTGCGCAGAGCTTTTTTCGCTACTAGTAGCGATCGCTACCTGGGACCCTGTTATAATGGAGCTGGCTAGAATCTGGCACACGTAAGCCCCCCACCCACACACACACACCCACACACACCCACTCACACACACCCACTCACACACACACACACACACACACACACACACACACAAATGGTGTTGTCGTAGTCCCAGTCTCAGCCCCCAAATGAGTAGCAAAAAAATGAAATAGTGCTCAAGCCCTGAGACATTGTTTCGTTTTTAGGGCTATGCGCAGCAGCTTCTAGGTAGCTCCTTTCACCCACCCTAGCGCCAACACGTAGCCCCCCCCCCCCCCCCCCCCCTCCCGAAAACGGTGCAGTGCTATAAACAGCATGCTTCTAATCAATCACAGCATAAAGGAAAGTTATATCATCTGCATAGGACGAAATCAAGGCCCCCATCGTTTACAATTTATTGGGGTTCAGTTCACCAGTGCTTGTTTTGTATTCCCATTATTGAGGTTAGGCAAGTCTATTTAGCCTATTTGACTGCGCCTAAATCGGCTATTTGGCTGCGCCTTAATTGGCTAGACTGTAAAAACACATACAGGTCAGCTATGTTCGTGATTTCATGTAGAAGGAGAGTGGACCCCAAAAACCGGTTGCACAAAAAAAACTGAAGTAGGGGTGAAATATCCCAACCCACCCTCCCACTCACTAAATCAACCACCCACCCACCCTCCCACTCACGAAATCAACCACCCACCCACCCACCCACCAAAATGTCGATAGGGCTTATGTTTAATCATAGGCCAGCCATGTAATTGCTTTCATATACAAGGAGAGTGGGAGTGATTATCCCCACCCTCCCACTCACTCAATCACCCACCCACCCACCCACCAATGTGTCGATAGGGCTTCTATTTAATCTATACAATACAGCGAGCTAAGGGCTGCTCACCATCTTCCAATGCCAAATCCCCCGTGTGGTACCCATGTAAACCAGGGAGCCATCTACGCTTATTAGACAGTATAAAGACTTGTCCAGGTTTTTCTTTCGTTAGTAGCGCAGATTTTCTTCAAACTGGGTTGAGATTCGGTTGAATCTGTGCAGACACTTGAAGATTCAGTTGAGATTGGGTTGATTCTGTGGCAGTCTTTCTGCATATTGGGTTGAGAATAGATTCGGTTGATTCTGTGCAGACACTTCAAGATTCAGTTAAAATTCGGTTGGATGTGTGGCAGTCTTTCTTCATATTGGATTGAGATTCGGTTGAATCTGTGGCAGTTTTCCTTCATATTGGGTTGGGATTCGGTTGAGATTCGGTTGGATCTGTGGCAGTCTTCCTTCATATTGGGTTGAGATTAGGTTGAATCTGTGGCAGTCTTCCTTCATATTGGGTTGGGATTCGGTTGAGTGGGTTGAGATTCGGTTGGATCTTTGGCAGTCTTTCTTCATATTGGATTGAGATTCGGTTGAAGCTGTGGCAGTCTTCCTTCATATTGGGTTGGGATTCGGTTGAGTGGGTTGAGATTCGGTTGGATCTTTGGCAGTCTTTCTTCATATTGGGTTGAGATTCGGTTGAATCTGTGGCAGTCTGGAAAGACACTTAAAGATAGAAAGCTCTTTGAAATTTGAAATTGCGAACTGCTGCATTTACAGTGGAGGTAGACAGAACGCATGTATATATATCTATGTATATAAAGAAATCATGGTCGTGGTCGTGGTGGTGGTCGTGGTCGTGGTCGTGGTGGTGTCATCGCGCAACCGACTTAACCGACTTCCGGCCCAGCCTATTACCGCCCAGCCAATTCCCGCTCAGCCAATTCACGCTTTTAATCCCTCCTGCTTCAACTTCTGCCTGATTAGCCTCCTGCGAATTCGCCTCCTGCGTATTCTACCTGTTGCGCATCCCGCCCGATTTCTCCTTTTCCCGCCTGAGTTCATCCACCTGATTTCGGTAGCGCTACAGTTCGTCTTCCTACAAGCTTTTTCCCCTGCATCTCTGCAAGACCTTTCCCTTGCGTCAAGAGACCTGTCGCTGCGCACAACGGGAGGTCACGTGGTGAGTCAGCCGACCTGTCAGAAATGTCCGAATCGCATCCATCCCATGTCACAAACTTGACTGCAAAATCTTCCCACTGCATTGAGAAATATGTCGCTCCGCATTTTGCCATAGCAAGTACGCATCAAAGTTGACCGAATGAAAAATATCGCTGAGCATTCTCGCCCTAACTTGAGCGAACATCTCAAATCAGCAACTTGACTGCAACTTCTTCCCACTGCATCGAGAAACATGTCGTCGCTGTGCATTTTGCAATAGCGAGCACGCGGCAAAGTTGAATGGATGAACCTAGCGATATTTCCAAGTCTCAGATCGAGTTGACTTCGGGAGCAGTTGCGGTGAACAGGATTGTTCTTCGGCCGAACTGAATGCGTGATCGCTAAGAAGGAGCTTTAGTTATATGCAGTTGCGATCGCAGGTTCAGCTTTTTCAGTGGGGTCGACTATCGATCACAGCTGAGGTGGCAGGGAAGCAGGTCCGATGCTTTTAGCGGAGTCGGATGATGCGCAAACGTTGTCGATGCCCATCGTCCCGTTTGCCTTTCAGCTATGGCAAAGCCCACAGCTGAAGTGGAGGGAGGCAGATATGGAGTGTGTGTGCTGGTGGGTGCGTGTAGGAGGGAGGGGAGGGATGAGAGTGGGGAGAGGGTGGGGGCTGGTGGGATGGCTGGGGTGGGGGAAGGGATGGAGTCAGGAAATATGTCAGGAAGAGTAAGGGAGTATGTTCGTGGGCGGGGGTACATGGTTGGTAGGGGGTAGGGGTGGAGATAACTGGGGGGGGGGGGGGGGGGGGGGGGGGGGAGTACGGTGGTGTTTGTGTGCTTGTGGGTGCACAAGGGAGACCATCGCAAGGGATATGCGTCCGTCAATGTTTGAAGTTGCATGCACTACAGAGAAAACCGTTTTGCAACCCAGCCCAAAACAGGTGTGGCCAACGGGAGGGAAGGGGGGAGGGGTCGGATAATGGTTTGGTGGTGGTGGTGTGTGAATGGGGGGGGGGGGGGGGGGGCTTCAAGTGTAAACCATTATGCAACCAGCCCCAAATAGGTGTGGCCAAAGGCCAAACGGGCACCGTACTATGATTGGGGGGGGGAGGGGGGGGGGGGGGGGGGGGGGGGGGGGGGGGGGGGGGGGGGGGTCTTCGTGAGAGTAGGTGTGGCCACCGGCCACACGGGCTACCGTACTATATTTCTATATATATATATATACAGAAATCATGGTCGTGGTCGCGGTCGTGGTCGTGGTCGCGGTCGTGGTCGTGGTCGTGGTCGTGGTGGTGTCATCATCGCGTACCCACGTGCCATGGGCGTGCGAAGTGTAACCGACTTGCAACCGACTTTCCTTACACCCGAGTCTTCGCCCAGCGATTTCAATTGCCGAAACAGCAGATGCGCTAAGCTATGCGCGCGCGCTCATTCATGTCCACAACTGCCTCCTATACTGTGACTGCAATGAAGTGCAATGAAATGAGTGAGGAGATCCTCTCCTCGGAGGTCATTTGCTGACCCTCAGATCGCTTTGCATGGCGCTCGGAATAATAGTTTTCAGTGTATTGCTTCACGGAGCAACCTGCGGGCTGCGGCTCATGCTCCAGAACTTTCACTTCGGCTCATGATTCGGCTGGCCCTTGACTCTCACTTGGCTCACGCATGCGCACTTCTTTCTTCATCTCAGCATTACATTCGTCGTCGCATTATGCTATCACATCGCCTGATTCGCTATCACATCGCCCGATTCGTGATTGGAGGTAGTTCACTTCCATTCTCCAGCCTTTCTGCATGCTCTATTGATACATTCATCTTGCTGCGAGCTAAGACACTGGCGCGGCTCATGGTATCTCTGCACGATCTAAGTCCCTGCAACCCTGTGACGTTCTTCCGACGTCCGACTTCCTTCTTGCTGCGTGCTCCTTGCACCGCGTGCAATACCTCTTCAAGATCTTCCCCCCCACCCCACACGACTCACACCCTGCAACGATAAGGTTATTTTCGCGCTGAGCTGTAGCGAGTGCGTGACAGAGTTGACCGAGCGAAGGCCCTTTCGGGAAACAGCTTGCACGCCCAACCAGGTATCTATGCGCGAAGAGGAAGCTTCAGGTAAGCACCTTTGCTCTCGCGCAATTCCGATCTTTCAAGCTGAGTCTGAAACTGCGCAGACGTTCGTTTGCAATTTCCAAAAGTCTTCGCATTTCCGCGTCGTCTGACGAAACGTCCAAACGTCGGCGTGATTTCGAACTCAGCTGGAAACATCATAATCGCTTCTGTTAAACCCATCTGCTAAAGTGGCCGAGAGAAGATCAGATAAATGGGAACGGAGAAGCAGGGAAGTGCGTGTGTGTTGGCGGGTAAAGGGGTGAGGCAAATTTGAGATTGGGCCTGGGTCGAGGTTTGGGCAGAGTCGGG
>JACBWV010000562.1:0-2500 GCA_013435795.1 Chlamydomonas sp. ICE-L
TTGTGTGATGTGTGTGTGTGTGTGTGTGGTGGTGTGTTGTGTGTGTGGATTACTTGACTTAAATAACTTTGTGGGTGTGTGTGAACCTAACAGTGTCAGAGGACAGCCAGCCAGGTTGCTGAAGGGGCAGCCCCTGCAAGAAGATCCCGAAGATGATGAGAAGGAGAGGTACGCAAACCATGGGGGTGGTGGGGGGGGGGGGGGGGGAGGGGGGGGGAGGGGGGGGGGGGGGGGGGGGAAACTTTCGACCTGCTTGTGTGATAACTGACTAAAATAACGTTGGTGGTGGGTGTGTGTGTGTGTGTGTGTGTGTGTGGAAGGAGAGGTACGCAAAACAGTGCACGCCGCTATGTAGGTAGGTAGGTTGGTAGGTTGGTAGGTAGGTAGGTAGGGATGCAGGGAGGTAGCAGGTTAGGAGGTAGGTTGGTAGTTGGTAGGTTGGCTACACAACGGGTAGGCAAGGGAGGGACAGAGGATGGGAGGCAGGTAGGCAGGTAGGTAGGGTGGTCGAGGAAAGGGATGGAGGGAGGAGAAAGAGGACGAGGAAACAGGAAGGGAGGGAAAGGCAGGGCAGACAAAAAACTCACCAGAGAAGGAAGACACACAACACAACCAAAAAACAACAACAACACACCACAAAAACACAAAACAAAACCACACAAAACCACACACAACAAACAAAACAAAAAAAACACCAACAAACAATGGTACGGCTAGGTAGGTTTGGTAGGAAGGAGGAGAGGGACGGCTACAGGTAAGGAGGGTAGGTGTTGGTAGGGAGGCAGGTAGGTGTAGGACGTAGGTTGGTAGGGGGGGAAGGAGGGACACCGGCACAAAAGAAAGGTAGGTGGAGGTAAGTTGGTAGTAAGGCGCAGGAGTAGGTTGGTAGGGAGGGAGGGGGGAGGGAGGCAAGCGTAGGTAGGTAGGGGTAGAGTTGGTAGAGTAGGGTAGGTTGGTTTGGTAGGTAAGGTAGGTAAGGTAGGTAGCGACCCACACCCAACCCCATGCTATACTAGTCCTCACAAAGAGAGCACCGGCTTGGGTTGCACCTCTCCCCCTCTTGAGGGCGGGAGCCCCAGAGCTCAGAGCTACTACAACAGGAGACTTGCATTATTACAGGGCACGTATCTGGGTCATATATATAATATACATGTTGTTTTGCCTTGTTTTTACAACCAACAACAACACAGAGAGATGCATGTTTCGAATTATATTTATGTATTTATTTAATCATTTAGTTAGTTAGTTAGTTAGTTAACACCACCACAGAATATGTGCATATCAAGGCATTATTTAGTTAGTTAGGTAGGTAGTTAACACCACCCCAGATATGCCTGCCATGTTTCAGGTCATTATTTTAGTTGTTAGTCGTTAGTTAGTAACACCACCAAAGATATGTGCATGTTTCAGAGTCAGATTTAGTTCGTTAGCTTAGTTAGTTAGGTTACCCAGTTAAGTTAGGGAGTTAAACACACCACAGAGATGTGCATGTTTTTCAGGTCCTATTTAGTTTGTTAGTAGTTAGCTTACCCAAACATAACAAACAAACTAACCACAAACCGACCCCATTGCATTCCCACCCCTGGCCTGGGCTGAGTGGTGAAAGCACGCACAAGCGCGTGCGGGGGCGACTCCTTCCCTCCGAATGTGACGCCCACAAACACAAAAACGCTGACTGCCTGTAAATGGACTAAAATTAGTACTCTACAGACCCAAAAAAAAACATCACAGCCCCCAAACACAAAACACACCCACACACTGCCCACCCCCCCCCCCCCCCCCCCCCCCCCCCCCCCCCCACACAACACACACCAAAACAGGACCAGAGGATGAGAGTGAGTGGAGAGAGTGGGCAGGAGCTCCTTACTGCCTGTGGCAAGAGCTGCAGCCCATGTGATACGAGCTAATACTCATACAGACCCACCACACAATAACACAAACAAAAATACAACACACCACCTGCCCCCCCCCCACCCCCCCCACCCCCCCCCACCACCCCCCACACCACCCCACACAACACACACACCCACAAACACACAACCCCTAGCACCGGCCGGGCAAGGTGCGCGGAGAGCGTGCGAGCGGCGATACCCAACAAAAAAAACAAGAACAACCTTGCAACAACTGTGGAAAAAAAAAACCAGAGAAAACGAGACACTGAAATAAAGACACAAAAAGGCTAATATCCGAACCCCAAGACCACACCACACGCACAAAACACAACATTACACACACACATGCCCCCCCCCCCCACCCCACCCCCCACACACACAAACAACACAACACCAACACCCCATGCACAGACGAGGATGAGACGTGCAGCGGGAGGCAGGGTGAGGAGGAGCTCCTACTGCCTGTGCAAGAGCTGAAGCATTGATGGCTAATACTCATACAGACCACACACACGCACAACACACCAAAAAAAAAAACCTCACAAACACTGCCCCCCCCCACCACCACCACACACACCCCCACACACCATCGCACAGGACCAGGATGC